>SMSQ01021143.1:41701-85966 GCA_019453375.1 Ctenoplectra terminalis
AAAAAAAAAAAAAAAAAAAAAAAAAAAAAAAAAAGAAGAAGGAAAAGAAGAAAAAAAAGGAAACAGTCGTATCGTCGGATACATTATAGGTTTATATTCGACGGGAATATAAAGCTTCGTATTCAGTAACATTTCCATAACGTTGCTCACTTACTCGCTTCCGACTTGAATCTCGCTTTAAACGCGCTGATAAATATGTATATTAAAGTCGGTGATAAACATAATTACAGCCAGCCCACCCCTTTTTCGTGGTGGTAAAGCCCTTCCGCGAGGTTGGTCGGGAAATTCATAATGCTCGTAAGAAATTGATGCACGCGAAACAGCAAAAGAAAAAATACTCTCGGAATTAGTTCGTGTGCAAAGGATGTTAAATATTTCATCGCGTTAGGCGGCTAACGCGCTGAAATTTCGCGTTCGCCGCGTAACCGGGATAACCGTTCGCAAAAAAATACTCCGCAACTTGCCGCGAAACTGGCGCCGTTGCAAATTTGAAAAATTGGTATGCGTTCGCTGTAAAAAAGAAGCGAGAACAGTGCGAAAGAGAGCATCGTTGAAACGTACGAGTAGAATCCTTTTTTTTTTTTTAATTTCAATTCAGTCCTCGAAACAACGAATCGCGAACAATGAATTTTGAAGGAATTGTTCAAATTTCGATTGCTTAATTTTGAATCTCGAATTGGACCTTAGGGACGTCGATGTCGAACAGAAGACATTCGACGGTCGTCGACTTCGATCGATCCGCCATTATGAAAACCGATGATACTTCGAACCTTCATAAAATGGTGGCTTCGGTTCGAAAAGAAGCTTCGTCACGCTGTATGGAGAAGTTTGATTAACACGAATCTAATCTAGACATAACTCTAACTCTGCTTCCCAAGGAAATGACAACTCTATTTCGGGGGGAATCCTGGCAACGTGTACGAGAGCAGTATTTCATCCGGACCTAACCCAGTCCGGACCCACAGGTAGTCTATGTCTAACCTCGACCTAACCAACTACTAAATCAGATCCAATTCAGGCCTAACGACCGGCGACAAGTATGCGGCTGGGAACCTCCAGCGACGTGTTACCATGCGAACGTTTGAAGGAAATATTTTGTTCGAGGATTGACAGGGTAAAAAATTTCTGAGTTAAATAAATGGAGATTGGCTCTGGAAAAAGTTGTGACTACAGTAGTGGTCGCAGAAATTGCAACACGTTTCAGCATCGTGTGAGCTGTTGATAAGGAGCCATGATCACGAGCTGTGAATGGTTTTCCAAAACTGACAATCATATATAATTATGAAACGATTTATGTATCAGGTTGGCTAATGAGTTCGTGCAGCTTTTAGCGATAATTGTCTTTCCCTGCTTTGAATCGTAACTAAATTCAATTTAAATCTTGAGAAGATTTACGAGACTCTATTGGATCATTTTGAAGGGTGCATTAGAAAACAGTTAAAAAAAAATAATATTAGTTAATTGTACAGCAAATTTCATTTTGAGTGTACATTTTCTGTACGTATGCTTATTAATCTAAAGCAGAAAATTTGAAATTATTGAATGAAAATATTTCTTTCTATGATAAAAAAAATATCGCTTTTCATTCATATGTTGAAATATAATATAATAAAATAAAATCCAACCGAAGCAATATAATGCTTCACAAATATATCTGGTATATCTTAACGAGTATGAGATTCAACCAGACTTCTCAGTTCCTCACTTTTCATCATTTCTTCAGGGCAACTTCAAAGTACATACATTTCTGAGGTTTACATCTTCGGTATGAAACTTGAATAAAATTGAATTGTTGGTTTCCAAACTGTCCTTTTTTCAAAAGCAGTGTCAATATCACGAGAAACTTTCACCGCATTACGGTATAATTTAAATTTATACAAGAAGAGAACTCGAATTAGACATCTATTCATTATTCGCATTGTTTCACCGATTACCATTTTATATTAAAACAATTCATCATTTATCAATCGCGTTCAATTGAGCTAGCTCCGAGTTTAATGTTACTTCCAATTATATAATGACGTAAAATTGGTCATTTAATATGCATCAACCTAATAAATACAACTAGATTTCGCGCAGCAGAAATTCACGAACAACACATTTCAATTTTCAAAAAACAATGACGCTAATGCAAACAGAATTTACAAATTCAGCAAGATAGAATTGTGCTTAATTGAAATGTAACTCAAAACCGATGCAGATCTCGCATCCAAAACAAATTCGAAGTTATAACCAGTCCATTGAACCGGGTCGTCGTTGCGTTCAGTTCTCAAAAGACGAGGAACGGAAAGAACTTCGTCTAATCGAAACTCTGTGTCTGATTTGAAACCGATGCAAATATACACCTCAAAATTGATTGGAAACTACAAATGACCCAGTGAGACGCAATGCTTGATACAGACACTTCGCTTCAACATTTGTTCCAAACTCGATCCACTTTGATTTTCAAGAAACACCGACTTCGATCCGAACTTCGCCGAAACCCGAGATTCTACTTAACCGAACCCACCTCAGACCAAACCGCGAACCAATTGAGAACTTCGTCCAGCGCGCGAGAACTCGAGTGCCCTGATGACAACACCTTTATACTTTCTGTACGTTCGCTTGCTATCCTCTCGCTAAAACTGTACCGGTATCGCAAAAAGAGACTAAAGAAACGCATCCGTGCAACGAGAAAAGGGAACGCGAACAGACGAGGAACACGAGGTAACGAATCAGAAGAGTAAACAGAGGAAAAGAAAGAAGAAGAAGAAGCAGAGGAAGAAGAAGAAGCGATAGGAAGAAAGCAGGAAACAGGCAAACAAAGTGAAGGGTCTGTGAGAAGAAGCAAGAAGCGGGTGAATAAAAGCGGTACACGAGAGAGGAGACAAGAAAGAGCGGAGGAAGGAAGGGAAGGAGGAGTTGGAAGGTTTCTTCCTTTTCAAGCCTCGCGTAGTCGACGATGGTGGAAGGCGCGCGTGGCAAAGTAAAACGAACAAACGAGAGATAGAGAGAGAAAGAGAGATATGGTTAGAGAGTAGAGACTGGAAGAGCTAGAATGGAGCAGAATGGAGCAGAATGGAGCAGAATGGAGCAGAACGAAGAGCGCGAGACGCGTAGGTACACGTACACGGTAGCTGGCGTCTATATTTTATATCCGGTACACGAGAAATGTCGCTAGGGCGCAGACTCGAGGCAATCGGGGTCGGTCGGCTCGCCAGTTACTTTTCGCGATCCACCGTGGCCGCTCTGCCGCGGCGCAGGTACACACAGGTCGGACGGTCAGTCTCGCCACGGAGTTCGTCAGTCCGACGACGGATAGGGAAACGGGAGAACGTAGTGTTCGCGCGAATCTGCAACCTCACGCAGCTTACCACGCTTTTACTTATGAGATTTTCCCTCTTTCATTGACCTGGATGCGCGAGACGGAAGTTTCGGCAATCTACAACGTGTGAACCGAAAGGAAATTACTCGCCGGAGACACGTATCGAAATATAATTAAAACATTATTAAAGCACACGTTGACACACGTTAACTCGCGTTAACACGCGTCAACAGACGTTGAGTCACGAGAGAAAGAGAAAGAGAGAGAGAGAGAGAGAGAAACGAAAGAGGGAAAGAAGGACGAGGCACGAGTAAGAAGGCAGGAGGCGAACTGGTGGCAGTCAGGCGGAAAAGGAGAGAGTAACTGTCAACTTACCGATTGTACGGGGGTTGCATCTGGCGCACAAAAGCACAGCTTGCGCACTGTTACGCCGCGTTACCGAGCTACTTGCGCGAACCACTGAACTGTGCCGCTCGGTCATCCCTGCCGAGGCAGTCGAGAGCTTTCGTGCGAAGTGTTTACGTCGTCGCGCGACCAAACACGCGCGCTCCTGCTATCATTGCTCGTTGCTGTAGCCGTGTTATTCCGTGTGACCCTACCGCGCTCTTCGTTCAACCACTCTTACGCTCATCTTAATCTTCCTTGTCACCTTGTCTCGTCCTTTCTCGTGTATCTCAGAATCGGTCGATCGGTCAGCAGGATCAGCAGGATCAGCTGGTCACGGTCTGTGCCTCGTTCCGAACCGCATCGTCGCGATCCGTTACATGTGACCACGAGAAATTCTCTATATCGTTTAATCGTGTTTCCCGTGAATCTTCGAGTGCATCGGTTCGATACGATCGCTCTCGAGCGGAATCGTCGGCAACCGCGTATCGCGTCCGTGTATAACGAAGAAGACAAGCTCGTCGTCTGTGAGAGATTCGAGCGGGAACGAGACTTTCTCGCGTCTCGTGTGAACGAGAATCGGAATCGGTAAACAGAATCGGATAGTCCCGGAGTAAACGGATCGGCTATTTCGCGCGGAGCGTTTCGAGTCGAAAGTGCAGTGAAATGAGAACTGTTTGTCCGGCTCTCTGAAGTCCGATCTCTTCGATCGAGAGAGTTAAATCGCGATCAATTGCGTTCGAATTGCGTTCGAATCGCGTTCAATCGCGCTCAATAGGGTTGAATCGCGTTCCTGAAGGATTAAATCGCGCTCTCGTCCACGGGACCTTATCTTCCGTTGCGGTGCATCGCTAAATGTTGCTGTTGACCCGCGCCAGCGTGTGATACAGAGCGTCGCGCGCGTAAAGGAGGCGTTTTGTTAAGCTTGGTGAACTGTTGTGCGGCAAAGTGACCTCCACAAAGTGCAACGACGACAAAACCATACAGCCTCGCGACGTGATCGTCAGCATCAATGATAAGCGGAATCGGAGCATCGAATTGAGGTGAGTCCTCTCGCGGTTTGGAGCGTGTACAGGGATATTGGCGGCTGGTGATCCCTTTGCATCGCGATTGCGATCGATTCGTACGATTTGCGAGTTGTATCGGGGCTTGTAGGGAGGGATTTAATTAGAGAGAACTGCTTTGCATTAATCGTGGGAAATTTCGGAGAATGAAATTATAATCGACCGGGAATGAGGGTATGTTAGGTGTAGTGAGTTAGGTGCATCATTAATGTACCTCAGACGTGGCATTTTATATGTAATATAATACCTTAAGTATTTTCTTTTTTATTTATAATCATTTAAAAGTGTTAGCTCCTCGACGATTTCAATGAACTTGAAATATTTTGTTAAGGACATCGTTCTGAATAACATTTCCTTATACGTGTAACTTCCGCTCAACCTTAGATTCCGAGTTATACACAAAAATATTTTAAAAATTTCTTGCTTTGATCATAGATTTGAGTTAGGTTTAGTAAATATTTTTTATACAATGGGTAAAACTTACACCATTTTACAATTACAAATTATACATTTTTCTGTATAATGGCAACAATTTTTATACATTAGCTAAAATTTTTGTAATATATACATATATATATTTCCTATTGTATAAATATTTTCTATTGGAGAAAAATGTATAATTTGTAATTGTAAAATGCGGTAAGTTTTAGCCATTATATAAAAAACAATCTATTTTCTGTAATATATACGCGATGGATATATATAGTTCAAACCAATATCGTTATTGAAATACTAAATACCTGACCTGAACCTAACTCCAAGCCTATCTCGAACCTTAAAAGTGTGATCTACAGTATTGAAAATATTTTTCTGTATATCTTTGAAACTAAAACCGCGCGACGATAACTATACACGAAGAAGTTCGCTCGGTGACCTTGACAACATATTCCAAGCTCATTGAAATCGAGGAAGAGATCGCGCTTCTAAATAATTACCATTTTTTATCTCATAACGGTTGTTAGTTTTGATCTACGATCCAAAACATTTGTTGACACCAATTAATCTTCCCAGCGTTTATTCCCGCCCAGAGAAACAGACGTTGCCTATAAAAGTTCCGTTTAATTAAACGGTGGACGTTTCGAGTCGCGCGTCACTCGAATCACGCATTAAAAAGAGGAAGAAGTAGCACGGTTCGTTATGGGCTTTATATTTCCGGTATTTGTTCTATTCCCTACGTCCCAAATACGCGTGTGCACCTTTTTTTTTTTTTTTACGGTTGGTTGAAGCGTGCAGAAATATCGTGTAGAAATAACGACTGTATGCCGAGTAGTTTGAAAGAACGCTGGAGGGATTTAGGGGAATGTTGCATTCACAGGGATAAGCAAAAAAGTGTTCTGTTAATGTAAGCCGACGGACTAATCTGGTGTATTTTCTTGTTGCAACTTGTAACGTTGCGATGAAGCATTGCGTATGTTGGCTTTTTTGAATAGGAGTTTGAAAAATCTGGACCTGTTTAATATTCATGAGCAGAAAAGACATAAACACGAAAGTCGATAAATATATTTTGCACATTTTCTTATTTCATGCTCAAACGCTGCGATACAGTTTTCTCTGATAAACAGACAAAATTCAGGCTACAGAGAGTTAAGTTTAACTGTTATATCACATTTTTAGAATGTTTCATTCAATTTTCTATGTCTAATGTTTGCACTACAGATACAGGTGTATTAAACCTCAGCTGAGGTTTCGAAAGTTTAACCCTCTGTGGCCCGGACTTTGTCTGTTTATCAGAGGAAAAATTACGATTGGTTACAGTTTTTCACTTCGATTTGAAAATTTTTAAACTAATAATTGTTATAGATGGATCGTGGTATAATTACAGTAACACAGTGATAAAATTTAATAGCTGATAATTAACAGTGATAACTAAATAAAATCAATTTTTTTAAATATAAATACGTTAGTTTGTAATTTTTAAGTCACACGGCGCCATAGAGGGTTAATAAAAAAAAAAAAAAAATGAAAAAAGAAATGAATGAAAAGTGTATTACGCTTACCATGCATGGTAACGTGTAAACTGTCTGACGAATGTAAGTATACACTACTTACGGGAATACACTGAAGTTCAGGTGACAGAAAATTCGAAACCAGATTATCATTTTGACTCTCCACGGTAGTCATTCTACGCAGCTTTCCACCATTTATGAATAAATATTAAATACGCTTAACACAGAGTTATATTCATTTGAAAAAGTTGCTACTTACTCGGATTATTTCATAAGCATCTTACAGAAACCGTCGGGAATCAGGACGCCATATTATATTGTTTGGAACCGGTCCCAGCAAATAAAGCAATTTCCTGGTGTCTGCAAAGTATATTAAATCAGATTCGCGGATTTACGTTAACCCGCTCTACGGTTGTCTATTTTTACGAGCGTTATACACTTTTAAAACGTTCGACCCATTTTTCAGATCGCCCCTGCATTCTTAAAGCTTCCCAACTAAAGGAGATGCTCCTTTTCCGTGCGAACGTTCGAATTCTTCGAAAAATCACGCGACAACTTTCCCTCCCGCCAGCACCGATCCGTTTCGAGCTCGCGTTTTCGACGCTTCTCTCCCATTTCTCGCGAATAAATCTGGCGTTTCGCGGCTCAAATTTATTCGTTTCGCGCTCACGAATCTCCCGCGATCGCGGAGGCGACGTCTCGCCGCGATGATTTTACGCGCTTCGCGGTTGCTGCTTTTGTTGGGATTTTCTGCGATATTTTTAGGGTGATTTGAATTGATCGAAATTGACATCAAAATTTAAGAAATGTATTTTACGATTTCTAATATTAATATTTATGATTTTTAATTACACTGTTAAAAACTGTTAGAAGATGGAACATTTCGTAATCTACACGAGATCGAGACATCTCATTCGGAATTAGCTTAAAAAAATTTCATAGATGTTTCGGTGAAATTTTAGGGGTCTATTATGGTTATTAAAAAAGATTATCTATTTCTAAATTTTTTAACGTTTTCACGAATTAAATATAAATTATTTATTAAAGTATTATTATTTAAAGTACTACTTCTAAGTATTATTATTCAAAGTATTACTTCTGAGTATTACTATTCAAAGAAAAGACTCTCTTTTTTACGATGTTTGTTCTTTCACAATAAATTTGCCTTTCTTATTTATTTTCTCGTACCATTAAAGGCGAAGACTAGATTTCAGGTTCTAATGTTAGGTGTAGATTTCTATAATTTAGAAGAATTTATATAAATTTAAAATTTCTTTAATAGAAATTAAGATTTAATATTAGAGACTTGTATCTCTAAAATGTCAATGTTAGATTAGACTGAACTTGTATCAATTGGAAATCCGAGAAAGAATTGAGCTACAAGGAGTTAATAAATCATGACCGTACGTTAGGAAGTTCATGCTCGCGTTGCTTGTTGGCTAAATCTGACTATGTACTACTTGTTTAGACTAATAGAACACTAATTACGAGAGAAGCAGTTTGCAATCTTTGAAGACGCTCGACAATTCATCGATAATTCCATTACGTCGAAGGTGATGCGGAAAGCCATCGTCTATAACAAATATTTAACGTGTCTATACTTTCGCTCAGATTACCGAACATGTTAAAGACCTATATCTTCCCCTTATTCTTCCATAACCATTATATATTCAAATAACATATAACTTTCTTCGATTTTAAAAAGTTTCGATTTCTTTTCTGATCTGGAGGGTACAAAAAAAAGTCAGATTTCTTTGGACGTGAAAAATATTCCTGCAAAACAATTTTTTGAAATTCAAAAAATTAATCAAAGGCGAGCCAAACAATCTTTCGAAATTCAAAAAATTAATTAATTGAGTGAAACAATTTTTTGATATTCAAAAATGTAGTAAGATTAGCATTAAGATTACCTTTACTTTATTCATTCAAAAGTAACGATCTTGTTTTATTTATACCGATCGTAAAATAATACAGAACAAGACGAAGTGACTTAGAATTATTCAAAACTTAATTTAATAAACAAAATTTAATTTTCAGCGATGAACCAAAATCTACTCGGATTCTAAAAATATTAATAAATGTATCATAAAAATTTTCATATCGATATCTATTTTCGTCTCTCCCAAACAAATTCACAAACAACATTAATTTTTCAAACATTCACCCTTTTAAACCAAAACTTATCCCTAATCGATACATCAAAGAACATCTTTATTCCCCAACGAAAAATTTTACTTCCGTCGACACCATCGTGGACCACCTGTAAATCCACGCGGCGAACCAAACAATTTTTACCTACTCAAACAAATACCGCATCCATGTAAAAGCAAAGTTTGCCATCAACCCCTGTAAACAATCCCTCAAATAACGCGCGAACCCATTCGACCCCAGGACAGCGTTTTGCAAAACTCGTCAATGGCCGCGGTACGATATTCGTTAAGCGTAATTGCCGATTAAATCGGCGGTTTGTATGCGCGCGTTTCGGGACCGATTAAATTAAGTTGGTCGCTTTTACAAAGCGGCGAACCGCCGTCGAGGCCGCTCGTTGCATCGTGCACGAACTTTTATCCGCGCATCGCCAATGATCCGGCCATAAATGATCCGGTCACGTGACATCGGCGGTAACCGCGAGTTATTCGAATAATCGCTTTTATTACAGCATTCGCGACCAATTTCCGCGGCGTAACTCGATTTCACGCGATTACAAGTCTACAGTCGCTTTTAATAGCTATTAATATCAGCTTGGTGACGTTTTTAAATGGTAGCTAGAGAAAAAAAAAAGAAAAAAAAACAGGTAATTCTTCTTGGTATTATGGCTCGATACATAACGTCAAAGGTGATCTGCAGACTGACGATGATATAAAAAAAAAAAAGGGAAAAAAAAAGTGAAACGATACATCGCTTTATTGCTTGACCTGTGCTTTACAAAAAGGTGTATTCTTCTTTTATTTTTCTTCCTTATTTTTATTTTATTTTTGTCCCTTAGTTTTATTTTTTTTTCTTTTCCCTTTTTTTTTTTTTTTTTTTTTTTTTTTGGGTNACAGGTAATTCTTCTTGGTATTATGGCTCGATACATAACGTCAAAGGTGATCTGCAGACTGACGATGATATAAAAAAAAAAANTTTTTTTTTTTTTTTTTTTTTTTTTTTTTTTTTGAGGTCGTGCAATGTGCAAAGAGATGTTTAGAAAGAGGACGGGTTTTTAATGCTGCATTTTACCGAGCTTTAATGCTGCGTTTTATTTATTTCTTGATGTCACTGAAATCCCTCGATGCTGTTGAAACGCAGCCTTATACCGTAGGGCGCAAGGAATTGGATGGCGTTTGTTTTTGTATGCATAATGTTGAAAATAATCTCGGTAAATGAGGAACTTTCGGCATTGAGCATTCATATCGCTTGAGTTGGGTTGGGAGTTTCGAAGCCGGTCGTGAGCGTTTTTTTCTTGCTTGTTGTTGAAGCCAATTTTGTTAAAACGCCGAGTTGGCGAGAGAAAGTTCTACAAATCGAGCGACATACTTTATTTTCTGAATTATGCGTCTATATATTCGAGCTTCTAATTAGCAACCGTGGCACTTTGAAATCGTTACAATTTATCACATCCAATCACACGTTTCTCTTAATAAATTATAGCTTACAATCATAACTTAAATTACAATCTTATGGAATGTATCATAAAAATTTTAATCCTGTATTCTCTACAATTTTTCCAAGCAAGAAATAATTCTTAAAGTACAAAAGCATTATGAATAACGAAGATCGTGCCAATCTTAATATTTAAACACCATTATGACGAAAAATGTGTCTCTTTTGATCAATTATAAATTACCATTTACCTTCGCAAGAAAGAAACCAATTCGTTTCATCTCATTTTTTAATTCGATCGAAATATCAGATGGTCCAAAAAGTTTTTTTCTTCACGCATCCTATTCCTATTCCGTATCCCAGTCCTATTCGTAAAACGAGAGATGGAGAGTAGTAAAGAAAAATAGATTCTGCAATAAAAATCTAATATAATAACATATTGTAGAACATAAAATATTTTGCATCCATTACTTGTTAATAAAGCGAGATAAACTTTTGAAACAACCTAATAATTCAAACAAATGGAAGCTTCGCTCTCGGTTATAAATACTGAAAGACTCCTGGCAATCTAATGTTTCCAACGAGGACGAACAAGACATACTCGGTAGAGCGTAACGTCGTGTGGGCCAGGGATACATTTTCTACTAGACTCTGTTGGTAATTTTTTCAACAAACGTCGCTAATTGGAGGGGGCAGCGAACTCTTGGCGAAACTTAAGCCCCGGCCGCGTCGTCGTTATTTACAGTTTTATGAAAAGTTCTGGAATCTCTGACCCGTCGGTGCGATTATTCCTCCGAGGGAGAAGATTAAATATACAAATGTAATAGAAATTAACTATGCTCGGGATACTTGAAGTTCCTGGCGTTTTTGCTTGATATTTCCATAATTGAGAGGGAAATGCAAACAGCACTATTTTAAATTGCCAGCGAATCGCGAGCACGCGTAGGAGAAAAGAGATAGATAGATAGAACGAAAGAGGGAAAGAGAGAGAAGTTTAACATTTCGTTTTAAATGTTTCGTATGTTCGAAAGCAATACTCTCTTCCCACCCAGGGCTTTTAATACCGATAGTTCTTACACTGATTGCTATTGCTTGCTCTTTGGTGTAATTATGTATTACATTGGCGTTGGTAAAAGAAGATCGATTCGTGTGGTTAAAGATAGGATTTTTATCGCACTTAAGTATGAGCGCTAATGGTATCCAAAGTATTTTTTTGTAACTAATTGTATGATATGAATCTGAAATTAAGAATACAACTGGAAATATATCTACATATCTTGCAAGAAAACTACTCTACGAATTTTAAGCTATCACTGTCTCGCCTACTATTTAGAAATTCTATTCATTCTCAGTAAAATTCTCTATTTTAACATTTTATTTCTCAACGATCAAATTACTCGTACCATCCGAAACAAAAACAAAATTCCTCACCGACGTGTTCCATAATTATACAAATTCAATAATTCCATTATTATAAATCCGAATATAATTCCATATTTATAAAAATTAAGGTGAAACAAAAGATTGAAACACCGGCGATTAAAAACGGTGCTACTTTATTCGCCGTTATCATCGATATATATTTCATTTAAACTGGCGATCGAAAAATTACTGAAAATAAAATGACCGAAGCTGCTCGATATTTTCTTGCTACGCCATAAAACCTCTACGTCTAACCTTCCATCGCTCCCCATACCGTTTCACCATCTTTCTATTCGCGACGCATCGATCGCCTTTAAGAGAAGGGAAAACATTTCCACGCGAGTTTTCAATTTCGCCCCAAAGAATGTCTAAAACGGAGTCACGCGATCGTAGTCGATCATCCACGGTTGATCGATCATGAAGCCTTTTTTCTTCTCAAGATATCGAGCTAACGCAACCAACTTCTTAACTAGACTACGCGCGTCTCTCAGAAATGGTCCCGCGACTCGATTCCGTTGTCGTTTCGCCCGGTCATTACAATGTTCGCGAGGCATCCCCTTAGCCATGAACGCGGTGCAACCATATATGTGTGTACGCGCCACAAAGTAGAGTCCTATGCAAATATGCTGAAAGCATACCAGGAACGTTCGCAGAGTTTTAACGCGCTACTTAACCGCGTGTTACGTGTGCCGACAGATCGATTTACCTGGGCCGCCTCCTCGCTGCGCCGCGTTGCCTTCCTCTTCACCCTCTCTGTGCCCACCTCCGGCACCGCGTTTCTGCGCTTCGCTGTCGTTCCCGCTTGTACGCCACGATCTCCGACCTGTCCGCGAAATTTCATTGTTGCAACGTGGATCATTAGCGTTGGAGGCGAATTTCGAGGGCTGCGCGTGCTAATGGGGGTTGGTTTTAAGAAAGATTTGAACGGAGCCTTGATATTCGGAAAGGGGTTACTTGTTTCTGAGGGCTGTTGAGAGATTTTTTGGTGTTCCAGTGAAACGCTTTCTTTCTCTTTTTTCTTTTAATTGAGTTTGTTTCAGCGACGTGGGTTAATTTTAAATGTTCGCTAGAGTGGTTTTAAGATGTTTTTTTTTTAGTTGCAGAGTTAGTATTTGAATATAGGATATTTGTTTTGGAAGAATTGTTGAGGGATGTTTCAATGTTGGTATAGAATAATTTCATTTATCTTTTTTCTTTTTTTTTTTTTCTTTTGTTCATTAGCTTCGTTTGAACAAAACAGAAGAATTCTAAAGGATTATATGTTCTAACAGAGGTGACGCTAGGAAATTTCGTACGTGCACAGTTTGTTGTACATTCTTCTCGCGGTTCGTTTGGACAATTTTTATCTTCTTCGAAGATAAACGTCCCGTTTAAGGGTTACGAGTGAATTTTACAGGGACGTGTACAATGGTAGATATCGTTTTAAAATATATACGTTCGAAATGAAGGATTAATATTGGAAGTGGAATACTTGTTTCTGAACGTCGCTAAAAAAGTTCACGTTGATTTATTTTCAGTGTTCGCGTGGACCATTTTTCCGTTGTCCATTGGTCTCGTTTGAGCGATCAGCTCATAGCTTGTTTAACAGATTAAATTCGTTACAGCCGAACGTTGTATGCAAATCTTCATTCGCACAGTGATGTATGGTTGAAATGTTTTCTGTTCTTTATATCTCGTGGTCGGTTTTTCTGAGTTAAGTCCTACGAATACCCTTTGAAGTTTGAGTGACGAATAGTAAGAGCTAGCTCGATTTAACTTCATCGATTAATTTCGTAACTAAAAATTGACGATAATCGATAGCATTCTCTATTAAAGCAAAAAAAAAAGCTACTGTAAATGTGTAATTAAACGCGTATCGAAACATTTATCATTTATTAATACAATCATTGACAGCAACAATAATAATACTTCTGACATGAATTTAGCTTACTAGCGAAATAAAACGAACGCTTAAAGTATAAATTCACGATCGAATGGAAGAGCTACAGTTTTAAAACGTGGAATAAAATTCGAAACACGAGATATCGTATTATAAATGCCACGGTATGTTCATACAAAAAGTTGCTTACTCCTTTCTGCGTATTTCATTGATCGTTTAATTTTGTAATTTCGCGATCATAATATTTACGGTGTTTGTAGGATTATTTAAAATATTCGAATGTATTTCTGCGGTATTCCAATTAGCTTTATTAAAAAGCCAGCAGGGATTCCCCCCACATTGAATAACATTAAATGTCTGCGATATGTAATACAATCGGTATCATTATCTTTGTTACTCGATGCACAATGTATCGTTGTTTTAAGCTTCTATCCCAACTTTTAACGAAACGACGATTCTCTTTTATTTCAACCGACTACCCCGCGGGTTCCGCGTGGCTCGTTAGTCGGTTTTGTAACGAAATTTATGGAAGTTGAATTGGAAACAGAAACTTCTGACTTTTAACGATATTGCTTTCTCATTTACACATTTTATGCAGCTTATCGTGCTGATTCCGACGTATAGAAGCAGAAAACAGACGTAAAAGTGGAGAAAATGTTTAGGCATTGTTAAGCGAACTACACGGGTATACAGCTACAGTTGATTACAAAAGTATCCGGCCACCTTAAGTATTAATTTTACTCTTTTCCTTTAAATATCATTTTCTTATTCCATATATTCTGCATTATTTAAAAGATATTACATATTATCGTAAAATTAAATTTCAATTTATTTTCTTACTCGCAAACCTGTGGCCGCATACTTTTGTGATTCTCTGCAAGCCTTTGTACCTTTCATTGAGTTAATTTAATATCAAAAATTTATACAAAATACACCCAATTTGACACATTTTAATTCTCAGTATTTAAATTTACCAAAATAAACATACCAGTAAAAATAATGAATTAATTTGATACACGAACCCATCACACACGTTTCTCTTATTTTCCAATTAGTTTACCGAAGAAAGAAACATTAGAAAATTCTCGGAATAAATAACGAATATCAATTGGCTGCTATAAAATAGATAAATTCCTGTTCCATCTTATTACATAAGAGGTCGCAATTCGCCATTGGTCCGCATGACCGACTGCTTTGTATATTATCGAGCCCGTTTCCCAGAAGTTTCGTACAAAGCAGACGTTCTACTGTCCCGCTGTCGCTGCGGAACTTCCGGGAATATCGAGGGGAAATTCATTGGAAAAGAAAAGTGATTACCGCGCCCTGTGGCACTGGGTCAAGTATAACTCGAAGCGAAACGCGAAAGCGGTTGTTACCGACGAAGGCGGGATTTCTTTCCTCCCCGGAATTAGCGTTCTCTTCGGAGGAACTCTTCCATTCGCATATTCCGCGCTTCAACCCTCCACCCTTAACCCAGGAACGTTCTTTTATTATTCAAATGGAATTCCTCCTCTCGAATCGTTCCACGGAATTTACGGATGTTTTTGTGCGCGTTTATTCGTCGTTATTAACGGGTGAATCCCGCTGATATAAGCGTCGCTGGATGTATTCGCGGCGGATAAGCCGCGCGAACATAACGAGCTGATCTGTAATCGCGTGTCAATTAATGGGAATTGATGTAGTATGCGAGTGTACCAGTAAAGCTGTGTGTTATGCAATTACGAGGGTCGTATGAAGTGTACTTCTTGAAGCGTGAGTTGGTAAAAGACGGTATGGTGGTTTGTATGCTTTTGGTTAACACTTAAACGTTCTCACCTGCCGCCTGTGTTTTTCGCACGGTGTTCGTATTGAAAGTATAATATATTTATCGGGAGAAAGGTATCGAAGCTACCGTTATTTAAACTTCGCAATATAATCTCAATTTGTTTTTTTTCTTTTACGTACATGTATAAAATATTAAACGTTAAAAGATGAAGGTTAGCTGATTTAAATTGTGTGTTGCAACAAGAAGACAGCGAAATATTACTTCAAACTAATAATAAATAAAGTCAGGCAGTTCAAAAATTTTAAGAGTCGAAAGTGATGGAACCAGAAACAACCGAAATATTTATTGGGAGAAAGGTATCGAAACAAGCATTATTTAAACTTCACAATATAACCTTAATTTTTTTTTTTATGTATATATATAAAATATTAAGCGTTAAAAGATGAAGATAAGAATCGAAAAGGGTGTAACCAAAAACAAGCGAAATTCATGAACAGACGAATATCAGATCCGCATTTTTAAAATTATTTATATTATATTATATTAATTCAATAATACAGTTATTAGTAGTACGAAGTCGCATCTACGTTTGCCAGCCAATAACTAATAGCTAGCGAAATCATACGAACATGCGACAAAGCGGTCGTCAAAGTGTTAATTATTTTTATACTTTTTTTTAATTTCTAAAAATTGATAGGGAAAATGGCCTAAATGTGGACTAGTTAAAGTATTGAGTCGTGTTAAGTGCTTTCACCGTATGGAGAATAAAGTGAAATTATGATTTATGGACAAAAAAAAACGTGGAGAAGGTGAAAGCTGGTATTTATTTCTCTTATGAGTTGCTTCGTTATGTCTTAAAAACCTCCAACAGGTTTGGCAATAAATCCTGAAGTAAAAGTGGTAGCTTATGTTTAGACCATCTCCGCTATGCAAATATTTATATGTTTTATCATCTTTTTGTACTTTTACGAATATCTTTTTCTTATCTTCGGTTCTAATTTAATAAGCATTTAGATTTATGTGTTTGCGCAACGCGCAATAGAATTTTCTAACCTAACTACCGTAGATTGAAGAAAAACTAGATTCACTAAGTTACAAAAGGTGAAACGTGCTTATAGTTTCTTTTTAAAAGAAGGTTTTACACGGATACAACAATTCTAGGTCAATTTGAAGCGAAGTTTACCAAGCATCCTTATTAAATCGTTTAAGCATAATGGCTGCTTTGAAGTATCCTTCAGCGAGCTACGGCATAATAACCATAATTTGTCTTTATCATGCCAAACTAAATAAGACACCAACACAAGCAACTATGGTGGCTATGAAAATAGTACAATTTAGTTACCATTATTGCTAAAAAAAAAATACTGCTATGAATTTAACTTAGATTACAAATTTCATAACATTGCTACTGGTTTATATTTTAAATCTAATTCTTTTCTTCTGCCAAACATCAGTTGCACTCTAAAAATTTTTACAATCAACATTTACGTAATATTTCTACTACATTACCATTAACACTACCATTAACAACTATTTTAATAAGAAGTAAATAGAATATGCTTAGCAAATTTTCTCTATTATCTGCACCGTAGACTCCTCTTCGAGATTTCATTCAATCCCAAGAAAATATAAATTAATAAATAAACAAACTCTCCTTTCGATCCCATACACTCATAATACTCTCAAGAACAAACCCTATTTCCAAAGAAAACGCTTTCTCCAATTTTCTAATAACCCCAAAACAGTAATTTTATTAAACCTTCCAATCGAAGGGTAACAACCCTTCCTACGATAAATTTCTTAATATACTACGTTGTACTCAAAATCTAACTCTTTTCCTTTTACCAAATATCAGTATCATAACCCCTTACACGACATTTCCATTTCATCGAAGCAAAATGGAAATATTACCTTCAACCACTTAACTGACCAGTCCGTGACATTCACGGGCTCTTCCGTATATTAAGAAAAAAAAAAAAGAGGATCCACTGTTATATACAAACCGTCCTTTCCCTTTCTCCATCTCTCCCAATTCTCCAACAAGATTTTTCCCGATCACGAGTACTTTATATCGGCGACTGAAAGGTTTCAGCGATTCAGCGAGCACAGAGCCGGGTTCGTCTGGCCGGCGACGATGTAGCACTTCATTCGACTTCCAGTACGCCCCATCTCGTCGGGCCATCTCCGCTATTCAATACCCATTAATTTTAATGGATGTTGGCGGTTAGTTTAACACGTTTCATATTCGCCCGACACAATGGACCATCTCACTTCCGGGACAATTTCGCGACGCTGAACGTTAAACACCTGAGATGAGCGCGTGTACATACGTATGTACGATTGACGCTGCACCACCTACAGCTCGCCGCAACGGCCTCCTCTCACAAATTGCCGCCGCGATGCATTGTACAACTTTACGGCCGGCTCCGGAAGTGCTTTTTACGCGGTCCCGTCTACGCGAACCTCCGAGTTTTACATCCGACGCGTATTACGAATTTCAATTCGCCGCCGGCTCTCCGCTTTAAAATTCAGCCAAGGGACGCGGTAGCATCGATTCTCTGCCGTACGGCCAAGGTGAATTTTATTCAAACGCGGGCGTGAACATCGCGTTAAAATAAGCCGCCTCCAATCGAAATTTCCGAAACAGAGGGTGGCCGCGATTGCACGGGTTTGAAGCGATTTTTAGGGATGGAGATTGTGCCCGGAGGAGGAGACGGGAGGATGGGTTGCTCTGGAATTCGTGGGCCAGGGCAGCTTGACGAGGCGAATGGGAAAGATTGGGTAATGGAGGTTCCTGAGTTAACTGGTTTAGGGTAAACCACTTTTCGTTTCGATTATGTGAATTAGGTTTATTATTTGCTGTTATGCTTCGTACTGTACTATGTGAATTTTTTTTAGTATTTGTGGCTGAAGATGTGTCGCGCGAGGTTACTGTTTTTTAATGTTTTGGGTGTGAATTAGTTTCTATTTGTTTTTTTTTTCTTTTTTTTTTGTTTGTTGAATGATTTTTTTTTATGTTTGTAGATTTTAGGTAGTAGTTTCTTTTTGTTTTTTTGGTATTAATATTGGAACTACAGACGATATAAGTATACCTATTTCTAGCAAAGAACTGAAAATAATAGATGCTTGGAAAAAAATATAAAATCCAAGGGAAATAAATGTTTATTCATATTCGTTACAGAAAAACACAAAGAATCATTAAAAGTGCACCATTCAAAATTTCTAGAATTTTATATCAAAAACTGTGTCAATTATCATTTTTATATATTATAATTAACATATATTAATTTTTATTTTCCTAGTTTTAAAATAATTTAACCTCGCACCGAATAAGAGTTTCGAGCTCCAGGTTTTATATTCTAACCAAATGTCCTTCGAAACACATTTGTCCCTCCCATTTTATCAAGCATACCATCAAAATTCCCTCCGAATGTTATTTAACGCACTCCATTATCGTCACAAAGCATTCTCAATTACCCTAAAACCCTTAATTTGCTAACTCACCCCTTTCGAAATGCTCTAACCCTTCCCTCCAACCTGTCATGTAGATACCAAGCTTAATTTCTGTATCACGTTTCCTGTAACATTTCGCGCGATCGCGAGGTTATGAATATTTTTTTAATACCTTTCCCCAGTGCACGGAATAAAGGTCGAATAATTAGAAGAAACCGAAGGATTGCGAGCTCTTTTTGCTTCCGAGCGCCTGCCTCTCTATCTGTCTCGCTTATCCCTGTCTCCCTTTTCGTACGTTCGTGCGGCCGGTATCCAATACCCATTAATTTTAATGATGAACGCGGTCAGTTTAACACGTCCTGGACTCATTGTAGCAAGCTTGTAGGCAATATATCATACGCCCTTGTCACTGAAAAGTGCATGACTCAGATAAGTGCGGGCGTTATTTGTTACACCCCGGCTGCCTATCCAGTCGCCTCCCTTCTTTGGGTTTCGTTACACCCGTGTCCATATATGCGTGCACGTTATGCATTGCAGTTAGGGAACGCGATATCGTTTCGAAGCGCGATCAGAATACGCGTCGGTTATCTACTGTGCCGATGGAGATTATGTTGGAAACAGGTTCGTGAAATAAAATCCTTTTTTTTTCCTTTTTCTTTCCTTTTTTTTCCTTTGTTTTTTGATAGGTTACGTGGTCGGAGAAAGGTTAGCGTTTTGGTAGAATTTTGGATCTGTAGGAAATAGTTATAATTTATAAACTGCTTATTCCACTCTGAGATATAGTTCATTATAATATATCTCTTCATGCGGCGCATAGAGCGATTCGGCCAAGAGTGTCCTTGCGTTGGTATGGCGATTCCTCATGTGAGGAAGTTTATTACTCGTTTTATGGAGGATTAAGGTATTATCGTGATTTATATTCCATAAATTATATTTTTCAATGGTAACTGCTATTACTTGATATATATATATATTTTTTATAAGTTATCATTAAACTTCTTAGAAATGAAATCGAAAAGACCTAATGGACGGGAGCCAAATACCTTAACTACAATAGTAACCAGTTATAATCAAACAAGACGACGATTTAAAATTTGGAATAGACATGGATGTGTACAATTAAAACGACACAAACACGACAACAACGATTACTTATTAACTGTGCAACGAGATGTTGTCAGCACGGAAGACACAGAGGTTCTGCCTTTTGTTTTGTCCTTAACCGCCTAGCTAAAATTAGCCTTCGACCCCACTGCTCGTACGACGGATTTTCCCGGGTCTGGCAAAGGTCGCCGCCCGATGCTTAAAACCAGGTGTTTGTGTCTTTTTTGCTGAACACCGCAACGCCAGGAATCGACCGAACGCTTCGCTACAGAAATTATTCTACAAGTATCCTTTGAACGCTAAAACTACTTTAAAATTTCGCACTTTTACTCAAACATTTCTGAATCCCTTCCGAAACAACCTAACTCGGTTCTTTTATACCATTTCACAATAATTCGCTGTCGTCTCGTCCAATTTACAAAATCGTACAACCATCCAATCGAACGAAATATTTTGGAAAATCGTATAAATCCTAGCGAATTAACACAGTCGATGATAGCGCGCGCGCACTCGATGGTAGATCGTCTTGTCGCCATCGCGGCGGTAATTGAGGGTGTTTCGTCGAAACGATTTCAACTCGGCCGGGATTAATTGTACGGGGCATGATTTCCTCATTACCCGTGACGAGACGAATACACGAGTCCCCACCCAGCGCAGCGAATGGAAATTCAAAATCAGTATACATCAGCGTGCAAACGTCAAGCCGTCAGTTACGAGCGAGCCCCCTGTTCCTCTGTTATTGGTGTGTATACAAGTTGTTAAAATCAAACGCATACGTCAGAATTGACGTTTCCTTGCGTAACGAAATCTGTTTAGTTTAGCTAGTTGAGCCGCGGATTGTTAAAGTTCCACGGAATTGTATTAATCCCGCGGAAATGGCGGAAGTTTGCTGGAATATCGCGGTCGCTCGGTGTGTCTGCACGGTGTACCCTTCTGCGATCGTTGATCGTCCCCAAACTCGCATCATTTTATGTTGGTAAACGAAGAACAAGCTGTTGGATGGTTTTTTGCTATTGAGAATGATAATTGAAAATGGAGCAACTTAAAAAATGTAAATCATAGAGGAGAGGATTTTTAAAATCCTTTAAAATGTAAATTATAGAGGAGAGGCTTTTTAACATTTTTTTTTTTTAATGTATATTTTAGAGGAAGGGCTTTTAACATTTTTTTTAAATATATGTTTTAGAGGAGAGGCTTTTAAAAATTTTTTTAAATATATGTTTTAAGGGAGAGGCTTTTTAAAATTCACATTTTTGAAAATATTAAACGCATCTCTTATTGATTGTTATTTTTGTCGGATGACCAATCTGAGTACGACTGAATCACACCGAAACAGACAACCGCGATCACACTGTGGAATACATAAATAAATTACCTACTTGAAATTCAAACATAGAATCAAAGTCCTTCTGATAGCCCAAAACCAAGAGTCATAGCTACCCTCTCTACACCACAGGAGTCCTAGTAAGCCTAGATAATGAGATTAGATTCTTAAACTAATTTTTTTATTAAATTCTACTCTAATGATCAGATATTTATTAAACCAATAAGGCTAGACCCATAGACTATAGCTTTTTCCCTTCTATTCGGGCGTAGACAGGAAACTCAGTCCTTGCATCGTCCTCGACGAAGTACGAAAGTTATATCCAGGGTTTGAAATAACAGAGCAACCGAAATAAATTATTTTATAAATTCGGTGTTAACACTAGAACTACCGACGATTAAAGTATACTTATTTCTACCGAAGAAATCAAAGTGGAAAGTATATAAAATAATATGTAATGCAATTCAGACAAAAGTTTATCTATATTTTTAATAGAAAATCGCGGAAAATCTGCTCAAAGGCACCGTAGTTAATTTATAAAGATTCTGTAAAAAATTACGAATGGGTCATTTTGACCACTTTGGTAGTTCTAGTGTTAAACGTATTTTTCATCCAGACTCCAACGTTATTATTGTTTGTTACTACAATTATTAATTAATTATCGTCATTTTTGATTTTAGTGGAAATAGAAACACAATTGTTGATCTTTCGAAACTTTTTAAGTCGCGCCATCGTAAAGAACAGAACGCGCGAGGGAAAGAATGGCAGGGAACAAGAAAAGCGTTAATATCGCTAATATCCTGGCTTATCGATTTCGGTGGCCACGGCTCGGCGCGCCGTGTTACGCACGCTAGCCGGCGATGATCACGCGATAAAGCGTACACGTCGCGAAAAAATGTTTTCCGCTTAAGCACTGAAATTACACTAATTGCCACGGACAACCAGATTACAACTGTCCAATTACGTAAAAACGCCGGACGCTCGCCCGTCTGTACATGGATAGTGTATTTCGCTATTGACGAGAAACATATGTGTACCTTTTTCCGAACCGTGATATACAGGCAATCCCCGTGTAATATATTTAATACACCGGGAACACGGCTTCGATATATTACAAAAATTTTAAAACACCAACCTACGACACGGTAACAGATACCGAAGCTAGTTGATTAACTTGTTAATTGGAAAAGACGAATTACCGACACTTTGGACATTATAATTTATTTTCTTAAAGATTCGTTGCTTTCTAATGCATCGTTAAATTTGTTTTAGAAACACATTGTATAATACTTGAATTTTTAAAAGTTTATAAAGTTTTAAAAGATGAAATTTTTAATCGCGATTAATTCTTTTTTATTAATCTCTAGAACTATCGGCGATTAAAGTAGACTTATTCGTACCAAAGAAATCAAAATGATAGTTATTTGAAAGAGTGCTGCAACAAAGGTAACAATTCTTATCGAGTACTTTTTATAAATAAATACGGAAGGTTGCTAAAAATGTATCATTCTAAATTTATAAACATTTTATGAAAAAGTATGAACCAGTAGTTTTGACTCGGTGGTTCTGGTTTTAATTATTTCTATCTGTGAAGAAGTTTTTGATTAGGCATTCGTTACGTGGTCAATCAGGTATCCGGGAACCCATTTCTATATTTCTATTAATAAATTGTTACATTCTTGTGAATATGTCGTAAAAGCTTTATTATTTGGAAAATTTACCTTCGATTTACGCTTTCGGAATCAAAATTTATGCAAATGCCCGAATAACCTGGTTGTCGAATAATCGTGAACATTTTGGTTGTCCACATAAAGGTTAAGAAATGACACAGTTAACAGGTTGATTTTTATAAATTAACCATTGGTATTTTATTGACTCATTGGTACCCAGAAGTCTCATTAATCTTGAAAATCACTTTAACTCGTTAAATCCATTTCTATAATGTGCAACGAAAATACGATATTCCGATTTGTACCAATCGTGTGTTATTAGCATTAAAATTATCAGAGTGGTCAAAATAACTAGCTAGTAGTTTCTCATTAAAATTGTATAAATTTACAATGCTACGTTTTTGGGGAATTTTTGCGTAGCTTAAAGTTTAAATGAGAATCGCAAAGTTAGTTTCTCGTGTGAAACTTTTGGAAGCATTGCAAACCAAGCGTACAAGTTATCTCGTGTAACAAATTAATTATTAACTTCCATCAATTACAAATTATTAATCGTGTTATAAGAGAGTTGCATGTATTCCTAACAGATACCGCTCATCATTATTCGAACCGCTTCAAAATTCGATGGATGTTGCGTTAACAATTTTAATTTAAGATTCATGCAATTATAACCAATGTGTGATAAAATTCAGTACCAATTATTCTACAAGAGAATTTTTCTGATTATCACCGTTTAAGGATATTTATTTTCCTTTCGCAATATAGTTATACCAAATTGTGTTAACGTGATCTTTTAATAGTTTTGAATAATCTAACGCTACAGGGCTGCGTTATATTGCTTTTGTTGGATTTATACCATGCAAAACATCGACTATTCTGATTATTTGCATAAGGGTTAAAGGATGAGAAAATTGAACACGCTTTGGCTCGATTAATTTAAGTCCATTTACAAGTACTGTTCACTGTCTTTGTTGTATTAGGTTGTTACGGCTGCGAATGTCGGACATTGATCGAGTACTGCAGAGTAGCCTAGGTTTATGGATAAGTAGGATTATTGGTTGGGTTCGGACGAATTGGTGTACGGCTAATAGTTGCAGCCAAAGGGTGGGTTAACATGGAGGAATCAGTGCTAAATGATCACTCGGAGAGCCACGGGGAAAGCTTTCGTGGACCAAACGGTGTTCAGCTAGAACCGGAAACTACAAGGTAGTTGGACGAACCGGTGGCCTATACCGGAAACCACTGACAAAAAACATGGACGAATCTATTATTGGTTAAGAAAGAAGTCCATTTTTAACCATTTTTTTTCTTCTTTTTTTTAACTCGTCAATATAACGTACTGCTTTTCTTTTTTAAATGCAGGAGTATATCCTTAAATTACAACTATTATTAATAGGTATTTTTTTATTTTTAAACTTTAAGTGACTATTATCAGTAACGCGTCCCTAAATGACGTGCAACCAAGCATCTGTTAAAGTGATTCGAAACAAAAAATTCTAAAGAATATTGTAGTTTTATAGTCTGATAATTTACACTAAAAATCCTTCTTGGATAGGTTAAATAATATTATTGTTACTTTACATTGTTAGTTTACTAAAATCGCTCGTATCGCTGCTTGTCATTGACAATGACACAACTTAAAAGTGCGAGTTTCAGACGGGCCTTGCTGATTATTATATACAGGGTGTCGCAAAAGGTCGTAAGTCCCTTTAAGGAATGGTTCCTGAGATGATTTCAAGCAACTTTTTCCTATTCGACAATGTCAAATTCGGCTTTGTTAATGAGTTATTAAAACACTGACCAATCACAAAGGGAGTAAAGCGGTTTACCGCCAGCGAGAGCATTGACTCTGTACCGCGCATATGCTTTCAGAAGCAAGTCAGAATGCATCGAAGCAACTGTTGACAAGCATTGAATAAAAGTTATATTAAATAAAGAAATAAATTATTATTCGTGCAGAACAAATAAACTAAGTTTCAACACTCGTCCGCAGTTACTTCGATACATCTTGACTTGTTCGTTAAGACACAACCGCGGTGCGGAGTCAACGCTCCTGCTGGCGTCCAGCCGTCTTACTCCATTTGTGATTGGTCAGCGTTTTTTATTAATAACTCGTTAACAAAGCAGAATTTGACATTTTCGAAAAGGAAAAAGTTGTTTAGAATTATCTCAGGAATCATCCTCTAAATGGACTTAGAGACCTTTTGGGACACTCTATATAATTATTAACTAGTGTGGTTTTTAGTGAACTTAGTTAAAATAGAAACATAATGTTGGTATTTAACAGAAGCAAATTTTTGATTTTTTAAATTATGCCATTATAAATGTCAAGCAGCGATGTTATCAAGTGGTCGCTTCTTGTCTGTGACTAAAGTAGCAGCAAAAGGGTTAAGTACCGCGTTATCGAAGAAATGCCTGAATTTCAATCGCATTCCGAGATTATCAACTCATTTCCTCCGTCGAACATTGAACAAAGATTATCCCATAAAACCACTCGAACAGTCACTTCTGGGTACCAATCATCCATCAAAGAACTCGACTCGGAGTTTCTTTCGACGAGGCAAGGAAAGGGGTCGCGTGCTCGCGGCTCGATCGATCTCGCGAATATTACCGAATAGATTCACCGCGAACGAGCACGGGGTGAGAGAAAGTTGAAAGTGTGAGAGAGAGAGACAGAGACTTTATCAGCGGACAAGTTTTATCGTCGATCGTACGGCGGATCGATGAGAAAAGGCGCGCTTTATCGCGGTGACATTTTCGTCACGCCAAACGTTTAACCTTAGAAAAACTGAGCCTCTAGTTGTGTCGAAAACTTGAGGAGGATATTATTTTTGTTCGTTGAACATCCTTTAAAAACAGATATTTTAAAAGCAATGGTGATTTCGTGCGTTGGGAGAAAGGGAGGAATAATATGACAGTTTATCTGATAACCACAGAAATATTGTCATTTTCTTCCCTATCGCCATCGCTGCTACTCTCTGTTATTATGTTTACGCCAGTAAAATTGCTGTTATTACCAATGGTTTTGTAAAATTTATACGCAACGTGAAATATCAAAGTGAGTAAAAAGAAAAGAAAGAATAATAAAAGTCTTGAAATAAAGTTTTGTATAACATTCGAATGGTTACTCTATAGCTTTCGACTAGCTGCTTCCGTTCTTACATCTTGGTCACTGGCTTTGAATATATCGAAGGTAGTGCACTGTCGCTGCATCGCTATTTCTCGTTTAAACAAGATACGCAGTAAGAAAATTTAAATGTCATAGGAGGTTACCTTATCTGCGAACGTGACATTTTATTCTTAATACTTTTTTCTTTAACAATATCTTTCCTAAATCAAAATTAATATTAATTAATGAATAATTTTTGTTTTAATATTCTGTACAACCAAAATAGTATATTTTTAATATTTTATAACTGCTGAATCCCTCAGATTTTCTAAGATTAAACCAAAGTCCGCGGTCGCTGTTTCATATTAATCATTTAATTGTTTAATATTAACTTTGAAGTTAAAAATAAATAATTCCTTTTAAACATTCCAGACAAGAGACACAATATATTTTCAATATTTCCTAACTACTAGACCCCTTAGTTTCTCTAAACTTAATCGAAAGTCCATAGATACCGTTCAATATAAATCGTTTAATTTTTTAATATTAACCTCGAAGATGTACCAAAAAATAAATACCTCTTTTTAAATATTCTAAACAAGAGAAACAATATATTTTTTATATTTCCTAACTATTAGACCCTATAATTTCTCTAAGCTTAACCGGAAGTCCGTAGCCACCGTTCAATATTAACCGTTTAATTTTTTAATATCAATCTTGAAGATATATCAGAAAATAAATAATTCTTTTTAAATATTCCAAGCAAGAGAAACAATATATTTTTAATATCTCCTACCTACTGGTACCCCTTGATTTCTCTGAGCTTAACCGGAAGTACGCGGCCATTGTTCCGCGCCCGATATTGTCGTCAGTATTTCCGGCAATGCTCAAGCAAGGTGATGCTCCTATTTCCTCAAACGTCTCGCGGCGGTGACTCGTATGACACGGTACCACGGCGCGGACATAACTCTCGCTTATGTAGGCCAACGGTGCCCGAGGTTCCGACTTCCGGAAGGATAAATCACCGCGCGAGCACGCGCGCGATAAGCCCGGCTGCTTTGCATCCGCCGTAAAAGTTGAATAGTTTTCGACTCATTTTCGACTCCGTAGTCGACCCATTTTTCTCGCTTTAGTCCGCTATCGGCGCCGATCGATTCGTCGGGAGCCACCGGTGAAGGATAACACTGTTCCTTTCACACGGTCCAAGATTTGTGTGTACCTCGTGATCTTCGATCGGGTTAGGTCTAATAGACGCTGTAATTTGTGACTGGGTAATGCAGTTTAACCCTTTTGGGGATTGATGGATTGATGTGTGTAATTGAGTAATGGGGTTGGCGCGAATCATGAGTATACGCACACTGGAGCTCGTATGTAAGTATTTGCTTGCTGTATTCGCATCGAAGAGATGTTTCTCGTTGGAGTACATCACTGTGGAATCAATATTTTAGTAACATATTATTAAATAATGTTAATATTAATATCAACATCATTTAATAATATAAATATAAATATGTAATATTACATACGTAACATTAAATATCTGTATGTAACCATATAATATTAGGTTGAAAAATAAAGTTTCTTTCGTTATCTTTACACAGCAACTTCGTCTGGCATGTTTTTTAAACAAACATGCAGCCTTATCTGTTAAATGTGAGATGGAGGAAGGTAATGGAGCAAAATTGATCCTATATAATATAATAAAATATTGTGAAACAAAATATTATGCGGCTGTTACTTATTAATGAAACGAAAGACACGTTTGAGACAACCTAATATATAGAATTCGTAAAATAAATATTTTAGCAATACGTAAAGCATTCAAGATTTATTAACATACGTACATAATTATTTTAAATAATTTTTTGTTCATTTGTCGCTTCTTTAATTAAAGTGTGAACGAGAAAATAATGATAAACGATAATAGAGTGTATAGATAGTGATCTTTGGTAACTTTAAGTAACCTTAGTTAAGAGTTACCGTACTAAACCACCATAAAAAAGATGAATAAAAGAGTATAGAATTCCATTCAGAATAACAAATGCGATCTTTAAACCTCCCAAAAACCGTCCACCTAAAGAACAAAAAGAATGACCACCAAATGACAATAGTGCGGAGCGCAACTTTTATCACTAAAATTTTTGTTCCCCAACAGTTCCAAAAATATTAAAGAGTACAACAGTTACAGTCCCACCTTGTGATATATTTCTCTCCGCACGCTTTCACCAAAGCCCGCGAATATTTTCCACCGACGCACGCATAAAATTCTCTTAATAACCGCGATATTTATAAACAGCCAGTCCGTTTCGGTAAATTAATCTCTATCACCGAAAAAGTATTCAATCCTGGAACACCGTTTAACTACGAATCGCCTCGCATCGTATAAACGGGAAACAGCTTAATAATCGGCCACAATCGAATAAATTTTTCGCCTGGAACAGGATATTAATTGCGAGTGAATTATCATTGTACTCGCAGGCGCAATGGCCGGCCATAATTTCGATCCATTTTGGCTGAGCGGTGCCGCGTGCACGAGAGGCATACCAAATTTACGTGTGTATTACGTAATAGTTACGGCTGTCACTTGCATATCAATCGAATCTCGTATCGACGGATGCTATTCCGGTTAAATATTAATAGACGAAAGTGGTTCTTGTTAACGGAATCGGAACAACAGACATCGGCGTACTTCTTCCGCGAATCACGCCAATGGACGCCGATACGCTGGCGTTTTAATCCCGGCAAATTCTCGAAACGTAACAAACGCAAGTGCGGTCGGGACCGGAGAAGTTTCAATAACAATTTATCACCGGACTAAAGGCACCAGTAATTTATTTCGATTTAGCATTAGTTATCTAGCTGAATTCGCCGCGTTGTGTACACACGTAATACTGTTACCAGTTTATTCAGTGGAATCAGCGCGCTGTTATATTGCGTTGATTAGTATACTCAGCGTGTAATCGTGGTTGTTAATTATCGGTTACCTGTCGATTTTCTTGTATAAATTGCGTTGATTGAACGGAGGCGCGCGGCAAATCCGTTTATTGTCGAACGGAATCTGGTTTAGGGAAATTAAAACGCGGACTAATTGTCGATCGTGTAATTTACCATGTTAGAGGATTTATGAATCCTTGAATATTATTAAGCGACAGTTCGTTTCGAGTTTTATATTTTGGGGATAAAGACAAGTACTGTTAGAGTCTCGCGAGAAGTCTCGCTGCATGGCACATGTGCAAGAAGTGTACAGAGCTGATATACTGAATATTATAAATATTGAAGTGATCGGTTCAAAATTAAGCGACGTGCTTGCTGATTTTTAACTTATATATATTTACTTGTTGGTCAAAAAAAATTATATAATATAAACGAAAATTAATGCATCGCATATTTCGATCTTAACGCATGGCGCGCGCACAGTACACACATTTTGTCTTTCGCGATGCTTGCGTTCAGAATGGGAAAAAAACCTGAAGATATATTAGGGGAGCAAACCTCGCTTCAAATATTAGTATTAATATTGTACTTCAGCAAATATATTTTTGTATTGTTTTAAAAAAAGGAAGTTTTAAAAATGTGGATCGCGACTCTTTAAGTTGACTTGTTAATAACAAGGTATTGTTGTTGGATAATAAAACAAGTTATTCGGAAATAGAAGTTTCGTTTGGTAAATCTATTTGAAGGAAGAATTAGAGGAAAACTGGTTCTCTTCCAGTTTCGTTACGCGTCCCCGTTCGTCTAATAAGCTTGGACTTGCTTTGGACTTGACAGCATCCATTGGAACGCCACCGTTTAATTTCCAGTCGTTAAGTTTACTCCAGGTTTGCAGCTGACGTAAACTCTTATTCCAAGCCGAATCTTTTACAGTAGATTCCACTTACATAACCCTTTTAAATGTATAATAATAATGATAGTAAATCGTCAATTCCAGTCGAGATTCTATTATGTTGTATTGAATAACAGCTACATAATATGTAATAAATTCGGTAAATAAAATTAAAATACTCTCATCGACTACATAATTTTTAATTTTCTAAAACAATATAGATATTTCTCCAAAATAAACATTTCTCCAAAGCTTTTAGAACGTTCATTTTATCTCGCAGAGTAAGTTCGGGATAATTCGACCACTGGGAGAAACCGACAAATATTAATATCTCAAAATAAGACAAATAAATCGACCTATAATTATTCTCGTACTGACAATTGTCCCAAAACCGTACATATATTATAAACTACATTTGAAGTTTTGTGCATACTAGAAAGTAAAACTAAAAANCTTATATTTTGGGGATAAAGACAAGTACTGTTAGAGTCTCGCGAGAAGTCACGCTGGATGGCACATGTGCAAGAAGTGTACAGAGCTGATATACTGAATATTATAAATATTGAAGTGATCGGTTCAAAATTAAGCGACGTGCTTGCTGATTTTTAACTTATATATATTTACTTGTTGGTCAAAAAAAATTATATAATATAAACGAAAATTAATGCATCGCATATTTCGATCTTAACGCATGGCGCGCGCACAGTACACACATTTTGTCTTTCGCGATGCTTGCGTTCAGAATGGGAAAAAAACCTGAAGATATATTAGGGGAGCAAACCTCGCTTCAAATATTAGTATTAATATTGTACTTCAGCAAATATATTTTTGTATTGTTTTAAAAAAAGGAAGTTTTAAAAATGTGGATCACGACTCTTTAAGTTGACTTGTTAATAACAAGGTATTGTTGTTGGATAATAAAACAAGTTATTCGGAAATAGAAGTTTCGTTTGGTAAATCTATTTGAAGGAAGAATTAGAGGAAAACTGGTTCTCTTCCAGTTTCGTTACGCGTCCCCGTTCGTCTAATAAGCTTGGACTTGCTTTGGACTTGACAGCATCCATTGGAACGCCACCGTTTAATTTCCAGTCGTTAAGTTTACTCCAGGTTTGCAGCTGACGTAAACTCTTATTCCAAGCCGAATCTTTTACAGTAGATTCCACTTACATAACCCTTTTAAATGTATAATAATAATGATAGTAAATCGTCAATTCCAGTCGAGATTCTATTATGTTGTATTGAATAACAGCTACATAATATGTAATAAATTCGGTAAATAAAATTAAAATACTCTCATCGACTACATAATTTTTAATTTTCTAAAACAATATAGATATTTCTCCAAAATAAACATTTCTCCAAAGCTTTTAGAACGTTCATTTTATCTCGCAGAGTAAGTTCGGGATAATTCGACCACTGGGAGAAACCGACAAATATTAATATCTCAAAATAAGACAAATAAATCGACCTATAATTATTCTCGTACTGACAATTGTCCCAAAACCGTACATATATTATAAACTACATTTGAAGTTTTGTGCATACTAGAAAGTAAAACTAAAACACACTATTTCGAAATCTCCGCAGGCGAAAATTGGGTTAAACATGTAAGATATGAACATTGTTTCATGATGGATGCTCAAAGCATGAGAACAATTGTGATTTATGTGGAAAATTAAAGCAAAAGCAACATATTAACTAATTTTTTCTTGTATTATACTTTGTATAAGGTATATTTTTAAGTATAAATGAGTGGACGCTATAACTCTACATTTGTAATGTTGGTATTTTTTGATTAAAAAATGAAATAAATATTTTAATATTCTCTTTATATGGAGATATTTTGGAAATATTTTAATATGTCCAGATTTATATATATTCTATATTACTTACGCTCTGCTTTAATTCTCCCGGAACAACAAAAATATAAACAACCAACAATGCAGTGATTTCCTTCCAAAAAGTAGTCTATCCCGGATCTATTCGGTAAAACATGAAGTGCATCGTTAGATTTTCTCAAAAATTCCAAAAGCTTAAAATAGATTTTTTTCAGGCATTACCATGTTCTTAAGGCGAGTCTACGTTCGGCCCTCAAAAGGGTCCCATCAAACGTCTACTTCTCGATGCTTTGTTGGCCCTTAAGGATCCTCTGTTTCAGAATTTTTCCATACTCGTTGCATATGTATGAAGACATTACGGCGCGGAAGGCTCGTTTAATATCACGTGCTCGCCGGGTTCTGCATAATTTATAGATGATTTTTAAACGGTGGCCCGAAACGGGTCATGATATAAAACAGATGTCGTGACAAATTCGCGTTCTACCGCGGCGAATCTCGCAGCATAAACGCCCCACCACCCTATGAAGTAATCGCCAAATTGAGGATCAGTGTAAAAGTATGGAAACTACGCTGGAGATTAGAGTTTGAATTAATGGCCGGCCGTTTGGGGAGGACTATAACGCCTATCGGGATCGCGAACCGGGCCGGAACGGAAGATTACCCTGGGCAAACTTTGTCATTTCTGACGTTCTTCCGGTCGGTTCACTGTGTCATCCACCTTACCACGCCGCGTCGATATCGCCAGACCCGATCCAATTACTCTCCAATTAAGTTCCGTTCATTGATTCGATCATCTTCTGTTCGTGTAACCTTATTGTCGGCCGTACGTGAAGCTGCCGCCCTGCCAGGTGTAGATTTTTATTTGCGATACGCTTGCACCCTCGGACGCACGGTGAAATTAAATGGCGTAAAAATGAAGTAGCATATAGATACGTGTATAACATGTGCCGGGTACCGTGATCATATTAAATAATGCTGTTGTTAATAGACAGATCGTATCTTTTTTATCTTTTTTTTTCTTTTTTTTTCTTTTTTTTTCTTTTTTATAGTTACATATCATGGTTGTATATTTCGTTGTACACCTATCTAGAATGCTTTTATTCTCGAGAATGCTATAACTTCTTGACGGCGGGTACAGTGAGATGGATATTACAAATAGAGCCAAACTTCATTGTCTAAGTTCTACGATTAACAAGAATATGACAATCCCCGAACAGTGAAATATTTAATTACTTTAATTTCTGATTATTAGATAAGTAGCTTACGTTTCTATGCATTAAAGCATGCTATATTACTACCTACGGAGTCCATTGTCGAGGGATTAAAGAGCTAACACATACAACCGTGCCGTACAATATTTTCAGCTCAAACCCATCTTCCAAACAAGTTGAAAAAGTTCAGTGTACGAGAAAGTCAGTTACCCGTAGAACACTCTACGGCCACCATAAATACTCGAAAAAATCGTCAAGACTAACGATAACAGAAAGTAACGATCCATTCCCAGCGAAACGAACTCCCGTTTAAAAAGAGCTCAACCCAAACGACCAACCAGCCGCTGCATTCAACTTCTTTCGAGTTTCACGCTCTGGCCATCATTATCGAGTATACGTTCTACGTTCACAGTCCCGGTCGCAGTCCCAACGTCTCCTCCATTATTCCGGCCAATAAAAAATTACTTTTGGACTCGGTGCGAGCACTAGGGCGAGCACGGGGTGCGCGCGGTGACGAAATCGAGCACGAAGGCCCCGGAATTGTAGAAACAGGAATCGCATTAACGTTGCCACGATAAGACGTCTGGCGTAGCGGACTTCACGGAGGCTTGCTCTCGTTATTCGAGTCACACACGGCAAGATAACGCTTTTCCCCTTTCGGAGAGGAGCGACGTGTCCCCCTTTCCTTGGCTTCCTGTCCACCGGGACCTCGTAAACCCGCTCTCGTAACAATCCGTAGCCTGCCCACTTTCATACTCTCCTCCGACCTCTTTCCATCTCCGTCTCACTTCCCCTGGGCCGTTCTTCTCCTCCATCCTTCCGTGTCGTTTCCTTCCCGGTCTCCTCTATCCTCTGCATCCAGGTGGCGATTCCGTTGAAACTATAGCAAGATGAAAAGCAGCGACCGTTGCAACAAGACACGCGAGCCATGCTTCGAAAGATAAAAGAAATGGAAAAATTTCTAAGCTGCACGCACGTGAACACCGCGAGGCCGCGTGGCCCGGAAACCGACGAAAGTTCCTAGCGCCCTCTGCGCCCTCTTGGTCCCGCCGACAGGGAAATTGCGTCCTTTGATGGTCGCGTGCGAGCTTACCAAGAAAAAGTTGGCGAAATGAGCGAGCCACGGCGACTCCGGATACGAGCGATGCCACAGTCTCGTTCCTGCAACATCGTTTCCCCGTTTTCCGGCTGACTTTCGTGCAAATTTTCCTCCCTCTTGAAAGCTCGTGTACGTACATCCGTATGGTTTTTGTTGCTCGTAGAAGCCAAATTTCAAAGGCTGTCTAGTCCGTTTGGACAGTTTGCGCCGAATTCCACGCTGGCTCGTCTGGATCGCGACAATTTTTTGAAGTTGCCAAGTTTCTAGGAACCGTCAACTCGCGTGGCGCGGATTTTTTTGTGCGATGAAGGGGCTGGTTTTTTTTCTTTTTTTTTTTGAGAAAAGGAGATTGAAGTCTGTTGGGTAGTTTAAAGTGTTTGTGAAGTTGGTTGGTTTTTCAGGCGCAGATTGGAAGGGTTTACGGTTATTTCAAAGGAATCGGAGAAGTGAAAGGTGTAATGAAAAGTAAATTTAATTTGTGGATGTTTACGAGTTAGAAATTGGGTTATTTTTATAACAGAAATGTTTCAATGCTGTATACTCATGGAAGCTTAATTCCTGAAAAAATAAAAATTCCATGGAATAATCATAAGTATCCAAAATGGTGGATCCTAGATTTAAAAATAAGCTATCACGAGACTAATTAAGTTTAAGGTAGCAGTCAATCCATTTTCTTCAAATACCCCTTTACGAAGCTTCGCTTTCGATGACTACAAACTCAGCGAATCCAACGTTCCTCGTTCTTCCGCAACCCCCTGCTTGTTCTCCATTTACACCGCAAGAATTCCGCACACCGAAACCGAACTTTCCTTCGAAAACCGCGGCTCCTCCAAGAAGTCGTAAATCCGTTCGGAAAGTCGCGATTTCAATGGCGCAACTCTCACCGTATGGATTAATAATTTGAAATAGCCGCTATGACCGGGCGCGAATATAACGGTTCGAATAATTACAGAGATGCTTATAGGTGCATATTTCAGCGTTGAACAAATGTCAAAATGCACCGCTGGGCACACGCCAAAGTGAGAACGGCAAGGATATATGCGCCTCTGGCGGGGCTAAGAGGGGAGAAACTATACGTTGCGCATAACGCCGGGTCCATTTTCCATTATATTCCGATGAAATATAAACCGTGTCGTAAATAACAATCCTTTATACCGAACGGTGCACAGAGGGCGCACAAACACACACACTGGCGCCTCTGGGTACGTCGGTGCGATCAAAAGATACGCATGAACCGTCCCGCAATGCATTAGGCAAACTGGAAATACATGACACTGTGTTTCGCGCCATTAACATTAGAACGCGCCACCACCACCGATCAATTAATTACGACTGCGGGTATTATTCGCCTTGCAGCGAAGGAGAAGATGCATGACTCGGTGTGGCGGAAATGGTGGGCGATGGTTCTTGCGACGGAAGGGTGGTCTGGTTGTTTATAAAGGTTTCGGTGGAGTTGGATGTAAATCTAGGTGGCAAAGGTTTAAATATTTGTATTGAAATCGTTTCTGAGCTTTGAGACAGTTTTATCAATTGACTGTGAAATTTAAAGATGCAGAATTGCACAAAATATATATAATATGAAAAAATATACAAAATATGGGAATTGTAGTTGTTTCTATGATACGTGATAGGTAAAATAATTTTCTACCGAAGTTCTACCATTTTTTTTTTTTTACTATATCCTGAAAAATATAAATTTGCATAAAAATTTGTTGTTTATTGGTTAAGTATTTTACTAGTTACGGATAAACTGATCGTCGCTTCGAGCTAGCAATGTTAAAGTAAAAAATATTATGATTTTTTTGTTTATTATTATCAGAGATATTTAACAGAATGGTATTGTAAATAATGTTGCTGAAAAATTGAGAAAACATTTTGTGTAATATATGTGTAGTATATTTTCGAACGAAAATGAATATGTATTTAAGATCTTAAACAGAAGTGTAGTTAATGGTCATTATTTTGTTTAATAAAACGGATTTTATTCTCAGGAATAAACTCAGTATTTGTCACAGCTATTTACATTTATGAATTTACCACTTCTATCATAAAGTACATCTTTTATGTACATAATGAAGCTTCACTTGCGGTTATTAAATTCTGTAATATCATATCTGCATGTATGACGCAGTCTCACAGGAAACATTAGTCCTTAAATGTCCTCTACATGCATACGACGTACAATATGTGACAATACTTGTACCAGATTATCAGATTTTCCATTTTCATCTATTACTTTACATAAATTAATTAATCTGTTCCACAAATTAGCTAAAATCTCTCAAAACTTCTTCCTTGCGTAAACATTTCAAATTTACTACCTGTATTTCCATATTCTATAGTGGTTCATACGATTGCATTATTTTATTGTTTAATACCACTTATTTTTTTTTATAACAAAGACAGCCATTTAATCAACACAGTTGTCTTCAGAACGAATGTATACAATTTTTCTCTCAGCGACCTGATTCCAATGTCCCATTTTCTTACAAGTTTCACCGTTACAGATGTTTCGTTCAGATCAACGTCAATTCCCTTCATTACTCTTACTTTATCACGGTATTTCATTTTTATCCTCCTCGAGCAAAAGCAATCGACGAATCGACAAGAGGAAATATGTTTGAACCTGTATAACGCAATCTTCCATCAAAAGACACTCATACATCTGGCCGTGGTCATCGAGATTTGTGGTGTTTACCGAATGGCTCGTGGCTATTCGGGCCGCCATTTTTCTGTCGACTTGCTTTCCGTGCTAATCGCCACTAGCGCGGAAACATCACGAACAACGTTTTCGAACAATCATATTTATCAGTTAATAATTATATTGCAAACGATATTATATCATTTCTGTTATAATATTAGCTCCGTTAATTATATCGTTAAAATATTTAATAATAAAGAATCACGTTTATTATTTTTTGCAAGTGTTAACAGACACTTTGCAGACTGAGAAACTGAATTAAATTAAAGATTCCAGTAAATAAAGAATAATCGTGATCTGTCTTAAAGAAACTATGCTTTAAGCACATCAATTTACATTGCATTAAATAGACTGTGTTATCTAGACTACCAATTTTTCCATTATTCTAATTTCTTTGGTACAGATAGGTGTACTTTAATTATCAGTAGTGCAGTGGCACATCTATCTTCACGCCGCTGCCTTAATAAATAGTTTTAATTAGTTTAAACCAACTGTAAGAATGCGCGAGTTCAGTTTTTCGTAATGTAATTACATATTTTTGATATAAATGTAGCACGAGTCGCCGAAACGACTCGTAATGCGTACCTCGCCAAACAAATATCGTTTAATAAAATAATGTCATAGAAAATTAATAATACAAAAATATAGTTTCCTTTTTACGTTCTCGCTTAGCGATCGCATCCCAGACCGACCTCCGCCCTTAGCTTGACAATTTCGTTCATCGTCAGCCGTCACCGCTTTGTCCTCGCACCGTCACTTCTACACGCTCACGCATGCATTCCTTTGTTCCCACGTAAACGTAACACTGCATTGGAAACAAGATGCTTCTAGGTAAATAAATTTACGTGCACGCATTTCCAATCATCGCTGAACCCAATAGTAACGCCCATTTCAGAAAACGACTCGAACGTCCTCGAGGATATCGAACGTCGACTCCGGTATCCGTAAATACGCGGAGCTGGGCAAAGCTTGCGCTCGTAAATTGAGTTGAGAGCCCGCCTAGTTAAACGTTAGGTTCACATCGCTAACGCGCGATCCCCGCGGACATCTTTTGATAAACGAAGTTTCGAGTTATGGCGCACAGCCCTTAAGTCAAGTCACCGTACCGTGTGATTCTATCAGGAGAACTGGACCTCGGGCTCGGGTCTCGAAAACTCTGACCCAAACGCGTTTCCTCTGCACGCGTCCTTGTACTCGAAGGAATTGTGAATGAATGACGCGGTCATCGTGCTCTGTATTCACGTTTTAATTGAATAGTCGAATGCGCGAGGTTGGGAAGCATTAACGACTGCTATTATGACCGTTCAAGGGTTGGATTATAGGTTGTAGTTTTAATTGTTATAGTTGTTGTTGGGAATAAGTTGCGAGGAAGTAATAGCGCGTTACTTGGTACAATTGTATCACGCGTAGGTTTCTTGTATCGCGTTGATAAATTAATACTAGAATTACCGATGTGGTTAAATTGATCCGTAATTTCTTATACAAATTTTATCAATTTTATCAATTTTCTGTGGTACGTTCTTGCAGATTTCTAGATTTCCAGACGGATGACGAAATTTCTTGTATTTTGTATTTCTTATCTTGAAAAGGTAAAAATAGTAAATGACCGCGTATGAAATATTACGATTAGAAATGATGTTCTTAATTCAAACTTTGAATTATGATCTATCTTTAAGGTACAAATTATTTTCACGAGTATCTAAGCAAGAATTTATTCGATCGCAACTTCATTTCATAGTAAGATTTACAAAGATCGGGTCCCGCCGTCAATGTGTTAAAAATATAATCAAGATTGATCTCCTTTGCATTATGTAATTTTTTATTTCACTTTTTATTTTTATTTCTTTGGCACAGAAAAATATTATTTAGTCGATGTTAGTTCTAAGGTTAATCGCATACTTGGGTAAAATTATGTGTATTTATTGAGCGAAAGTAATGTTTCTGGAAAAAAATTAGGGTAAAATAGTGGACGGTGGAAAAATTAGTAAAAATTTCTAAGATATCTTCATTTATTTTAAAAGCTGGTAAAAGTAATGGCCAAAATCATAGAAATTGATAAAAACTGTCTGATAAACTGTATTATATTTCTATTTCGATATATACAATATGAATCAATAAAAATGACCTCTTTAAACATCTTTGGAACCATAGTAGTAGAAGAAAAATTTTTTGAAACGACGCTGCACGTAAAATAAAAAACTTGTCGAAATCACATAACAGTCCGTTTTAGTGAAAACAATTTTTATTCGGGAAATTTATTGCATATTCGTTCGTTCGCGTTTAACTAAATAAAACGAATTTTTTTCTGACAACTAACCTTTCTATGTCATATTATTTTCAGTAATTATTCCTTTCGAGAAAAATAAAAAGTTACTCGAATGCAAAATTCCAACGTTCGAGGTACAAATTGAAAAAAAAAGCGAAGCAATAGTTGGTTCAATAGTTGCAACCAGTCAGCGTGAAGCTGTTTTCAATCATCGACGAGTCACACGGTCCGTGGCAGCGCGATGTTGTGACCCACCGCTGAGCCACGCCACGCTGGATGTGTTAATTAAAAACGTACGATGACTGGACCGGATTTATCTCCGTCCTCCGGCAAAATTTCCGAATTTTTCTCGAAATAATTGCTTTTTCTCTTGAAACATTAGTGCATTCTGTACATTTTAGTAAAAGAAGTAACTCCAATAACTAAAAAATTAGAAGGTATTTAGTAAAACAGTACAGCAAATAAAAGAATCGCTATCTTTTTTAACAAAGAACCATAGAAATTAATTTTTACGTTAATCGCTATAAATTATGTAAATAGCCTATCGGATAAAGACAGAATATTCACGTACAAACACACGACGAACTTATATAAGATTTCTCGCGTTCCGTATTCCATTTCTTCAACTGGTAAAAATGGCAAACGACGATATTCGAGAAGTTACTTTTAAAAACGAACGTTTTAGCTCAAAATTTAAATCACGATCCACGTTTAAATTACAAATCTTTTAAAAAACTATGTAAAAGTTTATTCGATAAATAAATAACAATTTTATTCTGTAGTAAGATTTACAGAAACGAGGTCAAAAATTTCTTACAATTAGGTGCTTCCGAAGAGAACTGTTGAAAGAAATTTTATAAATCATTAAAAACTGAATTCTTTAATCGTAAAAAAATTACAACCGAAGGTCACTCCATTACACGTTTCGCTTCGAAGCACAGCTAATGACACACAGTTAAATTCAATTCAAAAACGAGCTGTTACTCAACAGGTTAACAGCTACGACGTTCCATTAAACCGATGAAAACCGACCTGGAACAGTCCTTGACGCCTTCAACCCTCGATTTCTCACCATCGACCGTTAACATTGAAAACGATCTGCTCGTCGAACCGTATCGGCCAATTTTTTGAGCCATGTCGGCGATCACTTCGTTAATTCATCGTAGCGTGGCGTTTTTCGCGATTCGAGGGACAACTTTAACGCGTTGGAAAATGCTGTCCGGTCAGCTCATGCATGGTCCCGCGTAACGAAGAAAAATGTGAGCGTGGCGGCAACGGGGAAAGCAGATTTGCATAATTACGAAACGACCGATGGATGTGGCGGCCGGTGGATCAATCACCGTCCCTATTTTTCACAGTCGGCCTGTACACAGAATACGGAGAACGGAGCCTCGAGTTAGCGAGGGTGATACGATAAATTCACTTTTCAAAGAAATCGGGGTACAGTTGCTAGGTAATTAATGAATTACACGAAACAAATAATTTAAACAGACGTTTTCCGGAACTTCTAATTTATTTGACACAGAATGAATCGACGTGGAATGCATTTTGAAATTGGCGTCTCATCGGAAAAGTATCAGGAATTTTAACGGTTCCCGGAATGACGTTTTCGAAATAACGCGATCGTTTAAATATAAAGCTGCTGGATATGAAATTATCCATCATCGATAGTATGCAATTATGTTGTTAAAATTCGTTGCGTACATTCGTTGGTCTTTACCGAGCTAAAATCTTAACTACATCTCTAAAAAGCTTCTAAATTACGCTATTAATAATTCTGGAAACAAGCAACGCGTTGCATTCTCCAAAATACCGAAACATTTCGTCCGTATCGCAAGCTCATAATTAATTCAGTTCAACGTTCCAACCAGCGTTGCAAATTTTCACCAGCCTTCGTCGCTTTTCGACCATTCAACGAAATTCGACGCAATAGAAACGCGCACACAGGGCGTAATAACGCAACCGAATTAGCGTTTGTTATCCGACCATTTACGGGAAAGAGGAGAAAGAAAATGATTGAACAGGGAGGATTTAGATTTATCAGGGTTTACACGCGACCCCGACGAGCAACTTGGCTTTCTATGCCGGAAATTTCACCGCTCACCAATGAGCACTTGTATTCGCGTCCCGTTTTATCTCGGTCCCCATCAACTGTAAAATAAACCGCAACGCGGTATAAAGTCGCGAAAAGCTTCCTAAAAACTTTCTCCGACTGGTCATTTTCTTCCAATTTCACGACCGAATCGTTGGAACTTTTAATATCAATTATAACGAGAGTGAAGAATAATTTTATCGCATTTTTTTCGTTTCCATTACGAGAGGAAAAGAAAGTCTTGATATCGCTCGTAGCACTGCGAAAATTAATGAGCCAGCATCGATGGTATTAATTATACTTTATTTGGTCGCTCGAATTTTTTTTCCATTAGATAAGAAGATGTATTTGAGCAATTTGTATTTTTATGGATACTTGTAATCTCTAGCTGCTCTCGAATTAATGGCAAGAGAGGATATTAAGGTTACTTTCTCGGCTAATATGGATATTAAAGGCAGTATGTTACGAATAAAAATAAATATACGAATTTTAAGCTCGTTGTCGTTTCGAGATCGTTCAAGATTAATTAAGCGAACAATAAGGTAGTTTCAAACCCACTCAAGGTCGTGCCAAGACATTTGGTCACTTCAAAGCAATTTCGAAGTTATTCAAAGTTACACAAAATGGTTACTCGAATAAGGCTACTTCAAAGTCGTTCAGAACCATACCAAAATCATTTGATCGCTTCAAAGCAGTTTTGAGGTTGTTCGAAACTACTCAAAATCGATACTTTAACACTAGAACTACCGAAGTGGTCGAAATGATTGGTTTGTAATTCTTCTTATGAAATGTATCGATTGAAACATGCGCATTTCTGAGGATTTTCAGTAATTTTCTGTAAAAAGTACCAAGAAAGACTTGTTTCCCTTGATTCGAGTATTTTTTAAAATACTTATCGTTTTGATTTCTCAGGTATTATACAAATAAATTTACTTTATTGGTCGGTAGTTCTAATGTTAATTAGGTCACTTTAAGCTCGTTCGGAGTTCTACCATGACTATTTAAGGTCATTTAAGGTCACTTAATGTCATTTAAGATCGTTTAAGGTCAATTAAGGTCACGTCAAAATAATCTATAACCATTCCAGATCAAACACAAAGGTTGTTCAAATATTATTCAATGTCCAAGAAACTTCGCCTCCTCCTGCACTCCCAACCTTCACGTCTGCGTTCCATTTACAAGAAATCTCGCTTCGAGACCCAACTTTGACCACAGTCCACTCTAGCACAACAGAATCACGGTTCTCTCGCTCACACTCCGCCGACCCAAGCAAACACGCTTTTCCTCGCGCGCAATGCCCGTGAGAACGGTCTCGTGTGCGACCCTCGCGAGCCATCCGGGTCGCGGCCGTCTCGAGGCGTCGCGACGCAGCCGAGCCAGCCAGCGAATACGCGAAACTGCTCGTCGGACTGACTCGCTTCATTTAGACGCAGGATTTGACTTGATCTATCTCGAGTTAACTTTCCGCGAGAGAGGGATTATACCTTCCCCGGTGACTGTTCAGCCCAGCTGAGAAGCTGAGAAGCTCATCCAGCCGAAATGGAAGTTTCGGTGTAAGGTTCACTCTCGGATATCCAAGAAAGTTGATTTCCAGCGGAGTTAATGGAGAGAGTTCGCGACCTGTCGCCGCTTTTTCACCGCGCAATGCCTCGCGTAGATAACTCTTCCTCGCCTCGCGATGGTTGGAGAACGGCGAGGTATCGTCGAGGCGAGGAACGTAGTTTGTTGGAAGATTTTTGTCGTTCAGATCGGTTTTTAAAGGGTTACTCGCTGTGTGCCAAGTTAAATTTCAGTGAAAGTCAATTTCGTCGGATAGTTTGAAATTGATTAACTCGTATCGAGAGATCGGTGTTTGGCATTGATAGTGGAATAACTTGAAAAATGTAAATTTTAGAGGAAAGATTTTGTAAAATTTGTATTCTTGAAGATGCTAAATACAAGTTTTATTTATTATACGGAATTATTGTAGATTTTGATAAATTTGATAAAAATAGAAACATATTGCGAATCTTGCGTTTGATAAAAGCAAATATAAAATTTTTAATCGTACGTGAGGTGAAGTTTACTTGATCCTTAAGCTTTTGAGTCATGTTTAAGTTCAATTTTATTCGTTGCCTTCCTTTAATTACACATTTTCTCAATAAATGCAGCAGTAGATAGATGACATCGTCTTAATTTTTTGCATTCAATTTAAATTGGCAAAACTTACCGTACGTAACCTTACCGTCAAAGGAAATGTACGTTTATGATTGGAGTCTATGAGAATTTTTGAGATAATTAACCCTCTGATACTTCAAAAAATAAATAAATAAATAAAACAAATAACACCATAAACCTCGTTATTTATACAAAAAGAATAAAATCACAATCAAAAATCAAAAACCACGAAAGTAAAATCTCGCGAGCATATGTTGACGTTCAAGCAACCGAAACGAGGATGGCTCGCAGAAGAGGATGAAGCCTTGAGTCTTAATTGCTTAACGAAGTTCCAACTTCGAGAAGCTTGAAATTCAAATGAAATCTCGAGATTGAGATCGAAATCCGCCAAACGGATGCCTTGCAAGACGTCTTCCTTCTTGCATTCATACGTCTACGTCTTGTTTCGTCTGAACTCGAGACAACAAAGGTACGATCGATTAAAGACGATCAGAATCGAAGTTGAACGTGACTCTCGCTTTCGAATAAACGAACGAACACTCGCACGATCCAGAGGAAACATTTTTCGCTACCGGGAACAGTCTCGTTCTGGTCCACCAAGTTCGTATAATCAAACAATAGGATAATCGAATTTCGATTAAGCTGGCTACGTTTTTTTTTTCTCTCGCGATTNGTGTTTGTGAAGTTGGTTGGTTTTTCAGGCGCAGATTGGAAGGGTTTACGGTTATTTCAAAGGAATCGGAGAAGTGAAAGGTGTAATGAAAAGTAAATTTAATTTGTGGATGTTTACGAGTTAGAAATTGGGTTATTTTTATAACAGAAATGTTTCAATGCTGTATACTCATGGAAGCTTAATTCCTGAAAAAATAAAAATTCCATGGAATAATCATAAGTATCCAAAATGGTGGATCCTAGATTTAAAAATAAGCTATCACGAGACTAATTAAGTTTAAGGTAGCAGTCAATCCATTTTCTTCAAATACCCCTTTACGAAGCNCATATTGTGTTTGATAAAAGCAAATATAAAGTTTTTAATCGTGCGTGAGGTGAAGTTTACTTGATCCTTAAGCTTTTG
>SMSQ01021145.1:3544-19164 GCA_019453375.1 Ctenoplectra terminalis
GTACAGAGCGCACGTACACGACCGAGTGCATGAGTGGTTTATTTTTCGGTCCCTTGGCATAATATAGCTTATAATTAGCTATTTTTGTTATTTTCACAAATGCCACAATATCAATTGTTTGTGTTTGCGTAACATTTTTCGAAAAGGTAGCGACCCTAAGCAAACAGCAAAACGCAAATGAAAGTTTTAACGCTACTCTGTGACGTTTGGCCCCTAAGCGGCTAAAAAATCATCAAAATTGCTGCATATTTGGCTGCCGACATGTTTAATGAAGGATACACGTTCATTTTACAAATTATGAACAATTTACAAGTACAAATCGGGGTCCAGTGTAAACATTTCACCGAAATGTGTAACATTCATCGCATCAGCAGACAGGAGCGCCGCAGCCTTGAGAGTACAAAACAGGCAAAAATTGCTCGAAAAGAAGAACAAGCGGCTGTGCTGAGCGAATTTGAAGAACAGCAAGGTTTATTACACAGCCCTGGTATCGCTAACTAACTTCAAATAAGATATAAATTTCTTGAAAGACTATGTTTCGTTCTGAAAACTTTAAACGCGTTTTTCTCAAAATGCTAAATTTTGCACGCCGTGCAATGTAGCTTAGCGATTTCTCAACTGATTGTTATGTAATTTTACACAAGCATTCCTTAATATATTCTCCTTTGCATGAATCTAAAGGTTTTTAAAAAAAATTGAAATAAACAATGTTTTTAACCATTTTAAAGAAAAAAATTTGGTGACTTTTCTTTTAAATAGCGTAGAATTTTTAATTTTGATTTTTTTTTTTTTTAATTTAGGTTCATGCAAAGCGTATTACTATATTTTAACGAAAATTTCTTGGATTTTTTATTTCGAATAATTAGAGCGACCTGTACACTGCACAGCGCATTTTCGTGGAGCCAACTTCAAGCAGCTGCAGCTCACTTATTTATGAATATTTTTACATAAAAAAATTTATACAGATTGTCTAAATGCTACACAATAACATATACTTATTTATAAATAAATAAATTTTATACTCTCTTCAAAAAAAAATCGAGAAAAAATGCTTATTTACTTGACCCTCCCCCCTCAATGGCAATCGCGATAGTTCAAGTATAGGATGACAAACGACGACCCGTACACTGCAGGACATTAATTGACACCTGTTCAAACGCAAATTTCATCACTGAAAGGCTCGCAAAGAAATTACGTTTACCATGAACACGCGCATCCATAGGAGTTCAAGGACTCAATCATTTAAACACCGTAACAAAGAAACCCGTAACAATCATTTCGGGATTGATATTGTGGGATAGTAAATAAGTGGGATGTGTCTTTGGTAGATTTGGTATAGTTTAATGCTTAATATACAATATTATAATCCTACTGTAGGATAGTGTATTTGAATTAGCATCGGTAGTGTGGGGATATGTAATTTAAGTGGGATGTGTCTTTGGTAGATTTGGTAAAGTTTAATGCTTAATATAGAATATAATAATCCTACCGATGCTAATTCAAATACACTTTATGCTCTTTCACTCTTGACTCTGACTAACTCTGCTGACTCTTCTTGACTTCTTAACCGCTTCTTCTTAACTGACGCTTCTTAACTGTCGCTTCTTAACTGTCGCTCCTTAACTGACGCTTCTTAACTGACGCTTCTTAACTAACTCCGCGCTGAACTCATTCACACTTTTATCATTCTCTCTGCTCATTCTTTCCTCTGTTCTCACATGCACCCTTTCTCCCTTGCACTCTATCCCTTGCATCCATGGTCCAAACTCTCATCGTCACGTACACGGTTTTCCCGATCGCTTCGTTCACACGGTTCGATCGCTCGGTTCCAAACATTCTTTCCTCGCATCCCTTCAACCACTCGAAATCATTTTGTCCTCGGTCACACTTTCCCTAAACATACTGGCGCCGTCCCGTCGCGACGAGACGGCCACACGCACTTGAACAACTAGCATTCTAGGCCCAAACACTTTTCATTCGCACCTCTTTCCGTTTAGCCTAAACATTCATTCGTCTAACACCCTACAATATTCAACACACAAATCGATCGAAAACAGTTACAAATTCCGTCGAACCTCAAATTAGCAGACCCACATTTCCACCGGCCAGAAAAGGTCGACATGTTGATAGGCACCGGTCCAGCCCTATCTTGTCTCAGAATTGGACAACACAACCTCTCCGATCAAGGCGGCCGAGATTTGATTCTGCAGAAGACTCGGTTCGGCTGGATCATCGGAGGGAACGTCTCTGCTACTACCACACACACGACACGCAGGGCTTTCGTCACGAGCCTTGATTTCAATTTACAGAAGTTCTGGGAAGTTGAAGAAGGGCCCAACGTACAGCATCTTTCACCAGAAGAGCTCGAGTGTGAAGAACACTTCAGAAGGAACATCCAACGAACCAATTCCGGGCGGTACATGGTTGCGTTACCGTTCAACGAGAAAAGAGATCAGCTAGAGAAATCTCGATCGCGGACCCTATCTCGTTTTTTTTCTCTTGAACGAAAATTAGAACGCAATCCGGAATTAAAGGAACAATATACGGCGATCATGAACGAATACCTCACGCTCGGTCACATGACTCAGGTAAAAAACGTGGATAAATCAGGATTCTATCTACCGCACCATGCCGTCATAAAATCCTCGAGCATGATCACGAAGGTCCGCGTAGTTTTTGACGGTTCAGCAAAAACAAGCACCGGATTATCACTAAACGACGCGCTAATGGTTGGCCCGACCATACAAGACGAACTATTTTTTCTATTCCTACGATTCAGAATATACTCGTTCGTGATCATCGGGGACATAGAGAAAATGTATCGCCAATTCCTGGTCCGACCAGAGGATCGCATTTATCAACGTATCTTATGGAGAGACACTCTCAGTAATTTAAAAACGTTTACCTTAAACGTAGTTACGTTCGGACTCGCGTCGGCTCCATATCTCGACATAAGATGCATTCATCAGCTCGCAGACGATGAAGGGGGTACATTTCCGGAAGCAGCAACGATCATCAAACGAGATCTATACGTCGATGACCTGCTTACCGGCGCCGATACTATGGAAGATGCACAACGGATGCAGAAACAAATCAGCGAATTACTCGCGAGAGGAGGACTCAACATCCAACAGTGGGCCTCCAACGAACCCAATCTTCTTACCGGTCTCAATGAAGATCAAATCCATCCAAAGATCTTAGGCGACACGGCCATGATGAAGATGTTAGGACTTTCTTAGTCCTAACTAGAAGTGACCCGGTAGGTCAGCCTACCCCAGGTCCTGCCCATCCACCTCTCCAAACTGGGCAGGACGGCACCGACAGCGCGCTGCCCGCGATTTATGTCGGGCCAGGGACATCAAGGACCTCGAAACCGGACAACTCCATGCGAAGAGGAAACTTTGTCCGCTGCATCCATTTCTGGACGTGATGGGAATGTTACGCGTAGAAGGACGATTGCAAAATGCCAATCTGCCGTTTGATCAAAAACACCCGATTCTACTGCCTAAGGGAAATCATGTGACAGACCTCATAATCCGTGACTCACATGTGCAAAATCATCATACAGGTGTCGCTGAAGTAGAATGGAATATTTCGAAACGACAAAGTTTGCAGAGGTTCGGTTTATTGTTACTATACAGGTATCGTGCGAGGGCTGACATAGAATGAATTCGCCCCGCACTTTTTCGCGTTCTTATCCTATGTTCTCCCTTCTCCTTTTTCCGATTCCTGGCAGGGGAAGATTTTGAGTGTTCTCCACGTGCCGATCACGTGGAGCCAAAAAGGCATGTCTTCGGGCCGCGCTGACCCTGCGCCCGGACACGCCGTAACGGAACACGGCTGGCAGCGTTTATGGTAGGGTAGTCTATTCAACTACGCTCGTACAAAATTGTAAAATAACTTTGCCGACTTGCAGGCTTCAGGGTAGGCTTAATTGCCTACACTTAAACATCTGCAAGTGGTCAATACTATTTCCTGCCAACGCTGCGATCCATGTGCCGCTACAACACCCCCTTGCCAGTGATAACGCTATACAATATTTACATAATTTATATATGTGCCTATAGTAATCTAAACTAACAATAATACAATGTGATGCGCAAAAAGTCTATAAACGGGAAATATATTTACACTGATCTTGCCTGATATCGGTCGGCAAATCTAACTATACGCCCATACCGTGTTTTGATCGGCCCAGCTTCCTTCAAAATGCTCTTGGGTTTACGACTTGTTGTTCGGTCGTTCGCCTTTTCCGTATGTGAGCTACCTCCCGTGAGTTCCGTCGGTTCCATATGTGCAGGTTTTAATCTATCGATGCTGATGTTTTTCTCCCGATTATTTACTAGTATGGTAAAATATTTATTATCACGCTTGATAATTTCATAAGGCCCATCATACAACGGTTGCAACGAACGCTTTTCTGCGTCATGTCTAACAAATACATGGGTCGATGTCTCAAAATCTTTATGTACAAAGGTCGGTCGTGTCCCATGTCGTGATGCTTTGCATGGTTGTATGTTTTTAATATTTTCCTTAAAACGTAAAACGAAATCGGATGTGATTCGATTATTTGGTTTATCTTTAAAAAATTCTCCTGGTAATTTAAGATTACATCCGTAAACTAATTCGGCTGGGGTCGCGTGCAAATCTTCCTTGTATGTGGATCTTATACCTAATAAAACTAACGGTAGTACTTCGGACCACCTGTCAGTTTCGTGACAACGAATTGCTGCTTTTAATTGCCGATGTAATCTCTCTACCATACCATTCGCTGCGGGGTGAAAAGCGGTAGTTCTGATGTGGTGTGAGCCTAAATATTGTGTCAATTCTTTTAAAAGCTGTGATTCGAACTGTCTACCCTGATCTGTTGTAATAATGGCTGGAACACCGAAGCGTGATATCCATCCTTTTACCAGGGTATTTGCTACTGTTTCGGCCGTAATATCCTCGATGGGCCAGGCTTTCGGCCATCGGGTGAAACGGTCGACGCAGGTCAGGCTGTATTTATACCCTTATGAAGTTGGTAAAGGTCCTACTATATTGATATGGATGTGATGAAATCGCGCCATCGGTACCGAAAAATTTCCTAGCGGAGATGTGGTATGTCTTGTGATTTTATTTCTTTGGCATGGTATACATTCTTTTGTCCATCTATTGCAATCTTTGTTGGCAGAAGGCCAAACAAAGCGATCAGTGATAAGCTTGCGAGTTGCTTTAATTCCCGGGTGAGATAATCCGTGTAAGGTGTTAAAAACTCGTCTACGGAGTTTTCCGGTACATATGGACGAACTATGGGAGTAGAAATGTCGCAGAAGAGTTCTAATTCCTTATCATCGATTGGAAATTTAATTTTCTTTAATTGCAGAGCAGTCTCAGATAGCAAGAGACCTTTAAGCTCTTCATCTATCTGTTGAGATTGAGCCATTTCCGCAAGGTCTACGGGAGCGTTAATTTCCTCAATTCTAGACAATGCGTCTGCTACGACATTTTCTTTCCCCGACACATGCTGTATGTCCGTGGTAAACTGTCCGATGAAATCTAAATATCTAAATTGTCAGGGTGTGGATCGCTCTGGCCGCTGTCTAAAAGCGTATACCAGAGGTTTATGGTCGGTGTAAATCGTAAACGTATGACCTTCAAGGTTATGCTTAAAACGACGGACTGCGGTGTAGGCTGCTAATAATTCCCTATCATAAGCACTATACTTTCGTTGCGCTGATGATAGGCTCTTAGTGAAAAAAGATAAGGGTTGCCAGGTATTGTCCACCCATTGATGAAGTGCCGCTCCAATTGCGAAATCTGATGCATCAACGGTCACGCCTAATCTAGCGCCAGGTACTGGGTGCGCAAGAAGGGTCGCTTCCGCCAGCGCTTCTTTTACCTGGGTAAAAGCGAGCTCCGCTTCTCCCGACCAGACAATACAAGGATTACCGCGAGCAGGCGCACCTTTTAGCAAATCGGTTAACGGGACTTGTACTTTGGCAGCATTTAGGACGAAACGGCGGTAAAAATTAAACATTCCCAAAAAACGTCTGAGTTCTTTTAAATCTCTGGGTTTGGGGAATTTTCTTATGGCGTCAACCTTTTCTGTATTGGGAGCAGTCCCTTTTGCGCTAACGGTATATCCTAAAAAGTCTATGGAATTTTCGCCGAATGTACATTTAGCTGGATTAATTACTATACCGTATTTTTGCAATCTCCTGAAAAGTTCCCGAATATGCTTTAAATGTTCGTCATCGTTACGTGAGGCTATTAAAATGTCGTCTAAATATGCGTAACAGAAATCTAAACCAAATAAAACTTCATTGAAAAACCTTTGGAATGTCTGAGCCGCATTCATCAAACCAAATGGCATTTTAACGTACTCAAACAGACCAAAGGGTGTGTTACTGCTGTTTTCTCTATGTCTGCTGCTTCTATGGGAATTTGATGATATGCTTTAACTAGATCGATTTTAGAAAAAATGGTTTTGCCATGTAACATGTTAGAGAAATCCTCGATGTGCGGTAAAGGGTAGCGGTCCGGTATTGTTCGTGCGTTTAGTGCTCGGTAATCCCCGCACGGTCTCCAACCTTTATCTTTTTCAGATACAAGATGTAGGGGCGAGGCCCACAGGCTTTTCGAAGGTCTAATAATGCCTTCTGATAATAAGTTTTCAAATTCCTGCTTGACTATTTTTAATTTGTCTGGGGCTAACCTACGTGGTTTCGCAAATACTGAAGGTCCTTTAGTGGTTTTTATATGGTGGGAAATGCTGTGTTTCGCGCCTAGATTTGTACGCGTCGGAATAGTGATATCAATAAATTCTGCGAGGATTTTATGGTATGGAGAGTCACCGACAATTGTCCTTATTGAATTTACATCGGCAATTCCCAGTTTTCCTCGCGAAGCTAAATTTGTTGTATTGTCGATCAACTGCCTATTTTTAAGATCTACCAACAAGCCGTAATACTTAAGCATATCTGCGCCAATTATTGGTTTTGTTATGTCCGCAATTATAAATCTCCACTTAATTATGCACCGCAAGCCTAAATTTAGGTTTAAAACGATATCTCCATACGTAGAGATGGTCGAATCGTTCGCGGCATATAAAGTGTATATGCTTTTAGGAGGTTGACCTCGTACTAATTTGCGCGGATAAACACTAATGTCGGCGCCGGTATCTATTAAAAACTCTACCTTATTATTTCTATCGGTAACAAATAAGCGGCTCGTTGTGGGATCGACTCCTTCTGCCGCATTTAAGGTCGATCGGCATCGTTTCTATGACAGGCAATTTCCTGATTGATAGCTCTTTGACTTGCCCTGCTGAGACCGATTTCAGGAATATACCAGATAATAGACTGTCCAACTGGCAACACATCCAGAAGGTCAAACAGGATTTCTGAACCAGATGGTATAAAGAATACATCCACCAACTCAACGTGCAGCACAAATGGACAAGAGGATCCCACGAGGGGACAGTGGTCGTGTTAAAGGAGGGACAACCTATCTCCTCTTTGCTGACATTTAGGACGCATCGAGCAGGTACATCCAGGAGCGGACAGCATCATCCGAGCAGTTTCTGTGCGAACCGCAAATGAAGTCTACAAACGGAACGTAAAACAACTAGCTCCACTGCCGAATCCGGAATCTGGACAATAACGCAATGCAGAGACACAAGGACACATACGTAGAATTAAATTATCCATACATCATCGCGCTGACTCTTGTTCGACACGCTCTCTCAAGGGGGGGGGGGCATGTTCTGTCCGAAGGAAGAGAAACGTGAGGATTATCATTGGTCGATTTATGACAGACTCGCAATTAAGAGGCTATTTTTGAGTAAAGACATTTTAAAATATTGCAGCCATACAACCGTCCTTTTTTTACAATGAACTTAGAATTTCATTTTTTTGGTTGTCCTCAATAGCCGAACACATGTCACAAACTCGGCGTTTCCCAAGGGTAATTAAGAACGGTACTTCGAACAGTACTTGTTCTCGAACATTCGTACCTGTCGGAAACTCCGCGGCCTTGCCGAACCTCCGAGGTCCTCGCGTATTCCAGGTACTGCACTACCTTCTCCACAGAAAAAACGCGCTAAGGGCGCACTGCAAGGGGTAGACTTCTACAATATGTACAAATTATTTACTACAATTTCAAGAGAATTTGGAACTGAAGATAATGGAATGGCCACCCCAATTACTCGATTTAAATCCCATAGGAAAACTATGGGATCACAAGCGATGTCCCAAATCAGAAAAACATTTATGAGAAATTTTAGAATCTGAGTGGAACCTTATTGGTGGTGAAATAATGAAAAAGTTAATAGCCAGGATGCCACGACTAGTAAACGCGGTCATAAAAGCACACGGTGGATATGTAGATGAAAAGAAGATATAATTATTTTGTATCGTTATCGGTGAGATATTTAATAAATTATTATTAAAACATGTTCTCCAATACTACACGAACTGAAATACATATAAGATAATTAAATTTACTAAAGATATCAAAACCTTTTTTCAGGTAATTATGGAAATGTCCACATACTTTTGACGGGCAGCGTAGTTGTTGCCTGTCTTAGAACGTAACTGAAGGAAAAGACGGCTGTACTCGTCGGTTATAGATTCGGACCGAGACACGGTTGTTGTGTCTCGGAACGTAACCAGGAGAAGTAGATCACTGCATTCGGTTACAGATTGGAATGTAACAAGAAAAGAATATTGCTGCATTAGGTCACCATTATAGGGTAAAACCAGGATCTAATAGTAATTACTGCAGAAATGGAGGGAGAGATCAGTTGTCTATCAGGAATTCTTTTTCAAGGGTTACGATAACGCATGATAAGTCACGAGCAGCGCCTAGTTACCTGCATTCATCGCTTAGACTGGAACGACCCCCGTGTAATGCGACCTTTTAAATTATATGATTTCGCAGATAAGAATTAATTAATTGTAGTGGTAGAAATCCATGTCGGATTCGAATTAACCATGCTTTTTTTTTTTTAGCGAACCGAAAATTCCGATGTTTGAAGCAATCGCTTGTCTTCATCACTATGAACTGCAGGAAGAGAAAGCGAGGACATTTGAAAGTGTCATAAATTCGGCCCTTTCTTTTATTGCATCGTAGATTTGCAGACTCCAATGGTTTTGTGACTACGACGCATAAAAAACCCAGAGATTCTTTGTGCAGTTGTGGGTTTGTACAGGATGTACCAAGGAATATCTGTGACATTTTAGCTGATTTTATATTTTCAAATAAACTTAAATTTTCAGAAATACTTATACTATGCAAAACAATACTTTTTCATGTTTATTTTTTTTTTTTTTTTAATCTCCACCATGATTTCGATATTTCATCTACACACGTATACATTATATTTACAGTGTTTATGTATATTTCAAAAGTTGCAACATCTCCACAGTTTCAAGCCACGAACTGTCACTGAAATACGTTTTAACGGACACAAAATTGTGGACCTTTTTTTCGTCAATTAATAGTTTTCGATGCATAAAATTAAAAAATGCAAGTCTTAACTTTAGGAATCCAGCGATTCAAAAACTGAGCGTTTTTAGTGTATCTGACAGATCATTTTGACAACATGTTAGCTTCTATTCATCACCTCTCTAAGTATACTCCGCCTAGCTTTAGTGGTTCTAGTGTAGGAGAAAAAGAATCAGCCGATCAGATTGCCTAGACCAGGATTCGAATTCAAATATTTTGCTTGCCGAGCGACTGTTTTAACCATTAACCCTTTGCGGTCGGCGGCTTTTTTGGCCGAGGGATGTGCCAGGTCGGAGCGTTTTTCGCGAAGGTGTCGGGCGCCTTACAGGTACAAATAAAATAATCTTATACATAAATTACCTTATAAAAACGTTATATTTCAAAAGTTTATATATATTTACATCTCTAATAATGTAATTTCCCAAACTTAGTCTTTGTATTTTTCTTTGGTATGGTATTTTAGAAAACATTGACCAATATGCATTCTTGGTTTTCCTGGACATATATCACAGCAGGAAGTGGTCTCACGTCTTCCACCTGGTTTGCTTCGGATGGAACATACTTTACAATCACTTTTTGTACCATAAAACATTATGTGGAGTTTTCCATTGAGCCGAATCTCATCCACGTTGGACGTCGACGTTGAAGGTCGTCGCTGCTGTAGAAAATTTCCTTTCAACTGCCTCACTAAGATTTTCCGGAATTGTAAGTGGTTCAGTGGCTGCTCGTTTCTCTGCTTTTTGACTGATTTGTAGAGAATATAGGAATTGAGTAAGCAAATTTCTAATCCCCAAAAAAATAATTTACGCCACCACTTCAATACGAAACGTAATAACGTAATCTAACATAAACACCCGTTGGCGCGTCTGAGTCGCCATCCGACCTGCCGCGCGAAATGCCGTGGCGCCTTCCGACCGCAAAGGGTTAAGTTATCCAGAGCCGACCAGCACCTCTTCCTCTCCTAGTCCTTATAAACATAAATAAAATAAAATCGCCTCTTAGTTAAAGGTAACGAATTTACGTAAATTTGAGTTGGGTTCGGGGTCGTTTTAAAACCAGCCAACCATGTTTTCAGTTATTTCTTTGTTCGATGAGCATTATTTTAAGAACATGACGTCATAATTACCTGCCAAACATGCTAAAAACGATAATTTTATATTATATATGCATAACTTTTGAGCTGCTGGATTCTTAAAGTTAAGACTTGCAGTTTTGAATTCTATGCATCGAAAACTATTAATTGACAAAAAAAAATCCATAATTTTGTGTCCGTTAAAACGTATTTCAATCCTAATTTTTAGCGACTATGTTTTTAACTTGCAACAACCGTGAAAATATTTGAGACTAAATCTTTGACAGCAGCAAGCTAATTCACTAATGATAACCCACGAACTGTGTTTTCTGTTACAAAACAAACGAACAGTCCCAATTTATGAACCAGTAACAGTTCGATAACGTTTGGAAATATTAATCAAAATATCTTAAGATTAAATGAATGGAACAATAATTTGTTATAACCATTGGTCTCTTAACACATTTACGGCCGCTGTCACGTGCGTGTGACTTTGTACAGCTATTTTCTGAAAATGGTTTCTTGCCGTCATTTCGATGTTTATATACTAATGCATACCGATGCTATTTTTAAAGAAATATTAAAAATAGTGTAACAGTGATCTTAACGCTTTTCTTCTTAATAATTATGCTAGGAACGATTGTGTAAATATTGCCGGCGCTAATCTAAAGGCGATGCGAAAAATGTGCGGCCGTCAAAGTGTTAATAAGAATACGTTATATGTTGTAGACTAAGAATATATATGTATAATTCTATTTAAACAAACGTTGAGTTTAAAAATTTTATTTAAAAAAATGACCTTAAGAAAAAATGTTGTTCATATCGTTACATATACATAGTAAAATAGTGCAAAACTCGCTTAAAGAGTTTTTCGATACAACCATTAATGATGAATTAAGTTTAGTTTCAATCCGCGATTTTAATTTAAATATAATTTCAGACGTACGTTTAGTTTTAATTCCAATTGCTGCTCATGCTAAAAACACTCTTGTAATAAAGTTATAAATATATACTAAAAGTAATCTTATTTTATGCTGAACCGCTAGTATTAGAAGTGATTAAAATGGTAAGGAGGCTCGCAAATCTATAAGCTTTGAGATTAAAAAAAACATTCGATATTAAGCCACCTCGTCTACGCTAGCACTCTAAGAATTCAGGCCACAAAAACACATTGAATGTATGACCTTCTGTTACATCTAAGTAGTGTGTGATGCTAGATCAGAGCCGCTCAAGTAGGCCTGCGGCGAGTATAGGTGACTGCCATTACTCGCAGACAATGCTGTATCAAACTACGGACAATATAGTTCGTAGAAACATAATTTTCACATGTTTTGCATTTCTTGGAATATATATATCATAAACGTATGAAAAGAATAAGAAATAAATAGTGTTTACGAAACTTTTTCAAATTATGTTAGCTGCACATATGTACATTTTTTAAATTATAANCTAGTATTAGAAGTGATTAAAATGGTAAGGAGACTCGCAAATCTATAAGCTTTGAGATTAAAAAGAACATTCGATATTAAGCCACCTCGTCTACGCTAGCACTCTAAGAATTCAGGCCACAAAAACACATTGAATGTATGACCTTCTGTTACATCTAAGTAGTGTGTGATGCTAGATCAGAGCCGCTCAAGTAGGCCTGCGGCGAGTATAGGTGACTGCCATTACTCGCAGACAATGCTGTATCAAACTACGGACAATATAGTTCGTAGAAACATAATTTTCACATGTTTTGCATTTCTTGGAATATATATATCATAAACGTATGAAAAGAATAAGAAATAAATAGTGTTTACGAAACTTTTTCAAATTATGTTAGCTGCACATATGTACATTTTTTAAATTATAATTTTCTTTATTCTTTTCTTTTTAGTATAAGGTTTTATGATTTTAACATTATCTAAAAATTGTCGTTATTAACTCATAATATTCGAAAAACATTAAAGAGATTAAAATTTTTAACTGGAACTAAAAGTATATTTGTTTAGTATACTGATACAATAAAAATTCATCTGTCAGCCAAAAAATCGTTAACAAACATTTGATTTACATACACTATATTTATGTAATTCATGATTTAGCTATATCTTAAATTATAGTATTTGTTATAAATACTAAAAATAAATGCACCAAGCTTATTAAAATTATTTTTTTTAATTTAATAATTCCTGATTGTCAATAAAATTTTTATATAATATTACTACTTTCTTTTAAAAATACATGATCAAGTCTTACATAAAAATAACATAAAACATAAGACACGCACAAAACATTTTACTCGGAATTTGGAAAATGTATAGAAATACTAAATATAGCTTAAAATAGATGTAACAAATTAAATAGTGATTCAAATTTTTTAAATCAGCAAAAAATACATTCACTTTACCTTTACACTTTTTCACTTAAAACATGTGTACACTTTACAGTTTTCAAATTACACTTATAAATAATTCTTATATCAACTCATGCATTAATAAAACAAACGTTGAATTGATCATAATATATCTCATTATGATACTTTCAAAAATGTTTAATTGTTGTAAGATATTATCTAATATTTGGTGCATCAAATATACATATGTACTTATGTACATACTGTAGAAGAAAATATTATCGTTACCTTTCCATTTAATGCACAATTTATCACAAATATTCAATTAATACATTGGTCCAAACCCTGCATAAATAAAAATAATTAGTACAGTACTTCTTTACGTACGTAATTGTACGTTTATAAATACACATACTAGGATTTGGAGGTGGTCGAAATCTATACATATCTGGAGGAATAAAACGTGGTGGAAACGGTCTTAAGGATCCCATCATCGATGGATGTCTACTACCACCTAAAGGAATTTGTCCTCGAATTGGAACGAAGGGTCCAACCATTATTGGTCTTGGTTGAAAATTCTGATAAACAATGATTGTAGTTTAATATAGTCATAAGATCATAATACTTTGTATATAAATCGAATACTTACTCCATAATAAATAGGAACAGGAATTTGCTCAATATAATGTGACGGAGGAACTCGACGTTCTCTAGACCTATCTTTTTCTCTCCTATCTAGAATCCGTTCTCGATACTCTCGATGAGATCTCTCATCTTTGAATGATCTACTATTTCAATGATATTTATAAAATTTAATTTTTAAGAAATATTACATGTTATACATTTCATGACATACCTATGATGACAATCTCTGTTCCATTTTCTTTCTTCTCTTTCCCTCAAACATGAATAATTTCGAGGACTTTTTCTTCCCTGCAAATGCGCTTCCTCTACATCATGCGACTGACTACGCCGTCTACTTGTTTCTTTAAAATCCCTACTTCTACCTCTACTGTGACTTCTTTCTCTAAATAAATTATATCAGAATCTAATGAAGTAAAACTGAATAATATATATATATTTATTAAATAACATTATAACAATTTGTACCTATGGCTTCTATAAATTTCTCTATCATGTTTTGAATCCTCATACCTGAAAGACAATAACTAATTAACAAAAAAGTTTAACTTCCCATTATTTTTTGTATCCTATATTAAATTTATAAATCATCCACAATTCTACGTAATCTACGTATAATCTACGTACGATATAATGCAATACTCTGCAAAATCCATATTTTTTTTCTTTTTTTTTTTTTTAATATACTTCAATAAATCGTAAGTTTATGTGTCAATGCACAGATGAAATTTTATCTCGTTTATATCATAATTAATAGTAACATGAATTGTACATAAGATTAAAATAGTATTATTTAAAGCCGCAATACTATACTGTATTTATTAATACACAAATTAATACAATTTCTTAACTGTTTCTCAAGTATTAAATTTGTATATCATTTTTAAAATTCGTACAATGTAATATTTAGTAATGTTTACGTGTAACAATGCAAAATATAGTATAGTTTATTATATTTTATTCTACTTCATTTTACCAAATACTTTATTATAAATGGGTAAGGAATAACAAATTGGCCAATATATGCTACAAATTTGTTGCCAAAAGTATGTTAAAACAAAAAGAAGCAAGTGAAATGTTTCTCAAGATAATGTGTTACAAATTATCAGAACAAAAATTAAGTAACAGATCTATACAATTTCATAAAATTTCTAGTAAAAATTATGTAAAATAATCAATGGAATATATGATAAATGAACAATACAATTCTCATACAAATATTAAATTTAGTTTTAAAATTCAAAGTTGCTCACCTAATTATTGTTAATAATCATTATATTAATGTGTTACCTGAACTAAAAAAAAGTATACTTAAAACTTCAATATGACATACCAATGACAAATGATAATAGTAAACATATATTAATAATAAATTCTATTAGTAATATAGTAGTTAAAAGTGACTGAATATAGAATTGAAAAATTTACCTTTTTAACTATTTTGGACAAATTAGTTCTGAAGATTTTATAAATTTACATTTTAATGTTTTCTATATTTAATGTGTACTAGTGGAATCGAAAAAACAAACATATTTGTAGGATATTTTAATGGAAGTGCAACGAATATAAATGTAATAAAGACAGTAATGCTCTCTAAATGATTTAAAGATATTAATTAAAAATGATAAAACTAAAAAGGAAAGCGTAAGCATTGGTAGTGACATAAGCAAGCATATGCATACAGTCAGGTATACTGCAAATCACATCCTCGTTCCATTTGTCTATCCCTTGTGAAGCATAAGCAAAGCTAGAACAAAACAGACTGTAGTAACACAAAACAACACGTGCCTAAAATAAAAATCAAAAAGCAGTTACGTTAGGGTAGTTATAAACATGTACAACATGAAAGTATGATCACTATGAACCTAAATAAGTTTTAACACCTTTAAACTATGTACATTTTTTCTGTATCTTACATATTAATAGTAAGTTATATTAATTTAAATTTTCCAACTGTTAAGTATACTTGTTAATTATACAATCAACAATAAAATACTCAATTACATAATATCCCAATAAAATTTTATATCAGTTGGAAACAAAAAAGATTATTTATATACATATATATTTTTTTTTTTT
>SMSQ01021147.1:0-14302 GCA_019453375.1 Ctenoplectra terminalis
TTAACGTGTATTAATAATGTTGTGTACAGTCGTAGTGTATTATGTTAGTAATTAATAAATTATATCGGTTTAATTTTAACAGGCCTTTTAATTTTACGGAAAACGTGAAAAATACTGAAAATCTGTAGTGGTCCTAAGTCGATGGCCAGGGATTGTATTTAAAAAAACGTACCGCAAAATTGATCTTAATCCTATTGTTGGCAACTGGGTACCCAGGTATCTATTCCTATATTTCTTGTAAGAATATTTTTATGTTCCTCTGAAAACATCGCAAAATCCCTATTTTTATATTTTTATGTCGATATAAGATTAGGTTGAAAAATTGTTTTGAGTATCCGATTATTCTCATTATCAAACAAGCGTAAAAATTTCAGTTGCCAACATAAGGGTTAATTTGAAATCCAAAGTCAAACATTTTTTTATCGTTTCATATTCTACGCATCGCCAGGATAAAAGGTGTTAAAAGAACAATGTGTCGCAACTCAGCCGTTTTCTTTAAAAATGATATTAAAGCTGCATTAACTGCTAAACTAATTTTCATTACAATAATATATTGACATTTCGAAGTCAGATACAAAGTAAATACCCAGTATTATCATTTGATTGTTTACCGGTACACACTGATACCGCAAATGTAATCAATCAGTCTATTATTGATGTTTACAGTGTGAAGTATTAAATTTACTGTGGTGTGTCAACGTTATAGTAGACATACGGGTGTTTCGCTTAAACAAAGTATCTTAAGAAGCAAAAATACGGTTAGAAGATGAACATGGGATACAATAATTTTTTTTTGTTACATTTTTTATACACAAAGCTTTGTATGTCACTGTGATTTTGTTTCTAATGGAATGCTCTACATTTTTTTGCAAAAATTGAAAAAAACATTAAAAACGGAGTGAATGTTAAGGTATAATAAATCTAAAATTTGGAGTAGAATTTCTGTTTTATTTAAAATCGAATTCATGATAAAGATCTGAGATTGATGGATTTGGTATGGAAAACACTGAAAATCAAAATGTATGGCTAACCATCGACGAGTTTTGAAAATATGAAGCAACATATATATCATTGGTGCCTGTGCAAAAATCTGTAAAAGTAGAAAACGTGTATGTGTCGTTTTTCATGCAATTAGATACTTGAATCAGTAGTATTGGTCAACCATTTGAGCACCTTTTATAATTGAATTTTCACTGTAAACATATCTCAATTATTCATTTTAGATCTGATTCACTCAGTTTTTAATATCATTATTCTATTTAAAAAAAAAAAAAAAAATTACTATGACCTTCAGAACTTCATGTATAAACAATATAAAAAAAGAAAACAATTATTGTATCACATATCCCCCTTGTAACGAAATTGTTCATATATCAAATGACTTATAAATAATTCATGGTCATCAAGTTCAGTGAATCACCCTGTAGAAACCTGCACGTAATGCTTCGTGCTATTGATGAAGCAGCGAGAAATTATTCCTTAGTGCGCAAAATACAAGATGTACAAAGAAAGGATCTAGTACTTTAGGTATTTATAGTACTCGCCAAGTGGAGTAAAAAATGTCTAATCAACATGGATTCTAAAGTGAATGCTTTCTGAAAAAAATATGATTCTGTATTTGTGACTGTCTAGACTCAAATACATTAAATGCAATTAAAGAAATTGGCTTGGAAATGTGTTAATTACTAAATACATTTATTGATACTGACATCAACAAAGAAAGCATAGTAAGGCACAAATGTATATTTCCTCTTTTACAAGAGGCGTTTAATGCCTTCCTTTAATTTAAATGAAACATTCGTAACCCGAGGATCATGAATTGACGTACATTTTCAAGTATTCTCGCTTTGTCCAGTATTATCTCACACATATTTTATATTCGTTGCTGTATTTTTATTATGCTATTTTATACGGACGAATGTTTTGAATTTTTTAGATGTTCTCATAAGAAGGCATAAAATTGCATTTTACACCAAAAAGTTTGATCCTAAAACTTATGCTGCCTAAACATTTTTTGTTCCACGTGGTGAAGAGATACTATAAGCATTTAAAGTCTTAGACCCTATTTCTGAACACCCTGTATATCAAAATTCGATAATAAATGGAAGATTGCTACGCCCGGGAGAAATTTTAGATTGTTGTGATTGTTAGCGGTTGGTCAACAGCTCGGTGACCAAGAACTGATAGAACATCACGTTGCTGAACAGCAAGCAGCAGATGGTTCTCGCATGAATTGGCTTATGGAAGAGCAAGTTATTGCTTTTGCACGTGCTTATCCATTGCTCGTCGTGAGAGAAAATTCATACATGACGGTGCAAAGAATAATACGAGAAGAAGGTCTGCGACCTTACAAAGTTCAGCGTGCGCAAGCACTTTACAAGAATGACTATGCCACTCGACGAAATTTTTGTCGCTGAATACTGGGAAAATTGGAATGCAACCCACACTTCCTGCGAAATATATTGTTTATGAATAAAATCAATTTTTCCAGTAAGTCTCTTGAACGAATAGAATGCTGAAATTTTGACATACAGAAATACTTACGTTATGAATAAAAGATCGGAGTAGAGTCGCTCCGATTCAGAAGTGTATAATCACCTATACAAGCAATAATATATATTTTTCTTACACTCTGTATATAAGTTTCGTTCTGAGTATGTAATAAATAGTGAATAAACGGGTGTGAGATACTTCATAATTGGCGATCGTACGATGTCATATAGGAATAAAAAAAAGTGAAAATAAGTGTACACAGTATTTAAAAAATATCTCATTCGGATAATACAAAATACACGTGAACACTGTCTAGCAAAATTTCTTTCAAAAATTTTTTTTAACTTTTGACGTCGCATATTTAATAAAGATAGTCACTCTCCGGAAAAATAGTTTATTAAAATAAAAAAATATCACAGTCTATTTTTATCTCACAAATTATTGTTATTTATTAATCACTCATTATTAAGAATTATTTTTTACAATCCGTTTCAATGAACTATTTATTAATTTGTTTGAAAATTTTTTCGAAATTTATGATTAATCTTTGATTAGAGATTTTTTTTTAGAGCGTGTGCAAGTTTAGAAGCGAAAGCGGAGTGGATAACAGGTGCGAATACTAACAAGAATCGACTCTGCACTCGAGACGTGACTCTCACTCACCGTCTGCAGCAACTCGAATAGCGACAACGAATATAACTATTTCATTTCAACATGTCGTATAATTTTATATTATACAACTAATTTTGAATCTTGAGGTTTTGTAATTTTGCTTCGTGTGATATTTTAGAAAGTACTTACCAAAATCCATTTTCGATTTCTCAGGACAGGTATTGCAAACATATGCTTTTGGTCTTTCTTCACTGTTATTGACTGTTATTTTTATTTCACTATATTCAAATGTCTCATTTATAACATTATAAATTTAGTTTTTAAGCAACGTGAAATCAAACTCATCCTCACTGCTGCTAATTTTATCGTTTGGCTCAGTTTTTTTAAACCAAATTTAAAGTAAGAATTTTAAACTCAATACTGTATTATGAAGTGCACATACATAGATAGATTCGAACATCTAAAATGTAAAGAGGAAGGATATCTAATAATAAAATAATTATTGTCACTTATCAGTCACTATTTCAGTTACTGCATTAATCCAAGTGGCGAATGAGAGTCGCCTCTCGAGTGCAAAGGGTTAATAAAAGTATTGTATTGATCGAAGAAGTTTCGTACTTTATTCGAGAGGTCTCCAAGATTTACTACAGTATTTATTAAATATTGTGGAATAATAACAATAGCTTTCTGAGGTCAAACAAATTAGATAGGAACTCCAAATCTATCTCATTAGAATAATATAAACTTCTGTTCATACGGTTAATAGTATCAAAGATAACAATTTATTTTATTGTCAAGATGTATCAAAATCGTGTTTGAACAACACAACAGCAGTCCTCTAAGTCTTTAAAGGCACACGACAGTTCCTTCTCCAACCACAGATATATTAGGTTGTCCCAAAAGTTTCTTTCGTTTTATTAATAAGTAATGAATGCATAATACTTTATTATAATATATTATTATTTTATATAGGATCCATTTTGTTCTATTATCTTCCTTCATCTCTCATTTAACAAATTAGGTCCTCATGTTTATATAAACTTTCGGGATAACTTAATACATTCACTACCGCTCATAAGTCTCCGGGCACTGATAAATTTATCACCTGGATCAATTTCTAGTGATGGTATATAAATATTATTAAAACATATAATTTAATGACAATTTAATGACTGAAAGTAATATTTGCTCCTTTTTTAAGGAACCGATACATCGTAAATTAAAATTATCTATTAATAAAAATTTGCCAATAGTGTGTTAAAATTAAATACACGATTCGTAAAAAGACACTGCTTCAATTAACCATGATAGAAGAACGTTATTATTTAATCTACAGTTTATAAAGAACTATAAAGAACTTTATTTCAATTAATCACATTCAATTAACAAAACAGTTTCATAAGGTTTGATACTTATAGACTTTAATGTCATTTTTATTGAATATTAGCTTAGTTATTTATTCATAATATTTAATTTTATCCTATTATAATATTCCCCTACGTGTAGCTATAACAGTAACAATTAAATAACAAAATTATGTATTACAATCTGTCAAAAATAAGCAAGTGTCCGGATACTTTTCAGCGGTAGTGTAACATATATGACAATGTGGAGTTGCTGAGGTCCCCAAAAGATATCTTAGAAAATTTCGATATTATTGAAGATTTTTGAAAAATTTCTTTTTTATTCTATTTTAGATACTTTATGAAAAGATGATTGCACATTGCTTTGTGTCCATTCAAAGTACTAATTGTAAGAGAAAGAAAAAATTTATTTCAACTACAAAGGCATTCTGTCGGTTTGAATTCTTTATAATACTATTATGGCTGCTTGAATCACTATTCATTGTTCTGAATGCATTTTAAGAAGCAGAGTATAGTAGAACGTGCACGCCTTCCTCTCGCGCGCATTTTCTGTCCTTACGTATCGTCAAATTGGCCAATAAATTCGTGCTGTTTTTAGCAATAATTCCCTTCGAGATCTTGAAAATGCAACTAAATTCTGTTCAAATCTTAACCGTTTGAATGTCAAGGAGCGATTTTGCGCTTCTTCTGTTTCGTTCGAAAAGTGCCAGCGCTTTAGGCTGCGAAGCCGACAACCGCGATAACTCGGTTTCTGTCGATGCGCGACTTTACGGTTACCATTCCATTTTAGATAAAAATGAAATAATGAGACAGCTGATAAAAGAACGAATTTTAATTTCAGTCTAACATTTGAATGCAAATATCATTAAAATGGGAATAAGACAAGCGAAAAAACGCTCCTTGGCACTTTTGGACGGGAAAATAGGAAAGACACGTGGCACTCAAACGGTTAAAAACAGAAGGCGACTCAGCAGTTCAAACGGACAATACATTATCGAATAAAAAAATTTCCTTTTATAATAAGAACTCCCTTTTTATTTACACGTTAAAACCCGCATAAACTTTGGCCAACCTAATATTTGCCGAAACGATCAAGCATGCTAATCGAATCGCATCAGAAGACGCAAACTAAGCGATACACCCCTTGCTCCTGTGTCGTTCCGCGAGACTTCTTTCCAGCCTCCAACAAGTATGTATACATAAAGAAGTAACTTTCGGTAAGCCGAGCTCCGCCGAGAGCCATACTATTCCTTTGATCCGACAGAAAAAATTCGACGACTTTTCGAGCACGTTGCATATCTTTTATCCTATCTCGATACGCAACGCCGCCACGCTTTTTTATATCCATTGATACGTAACATTGATGCGATACGAGAAAACCCAACAAGTGGAAACCGACCTTTAATTGTAGACATCGGTATACGGCTTTGCGGTACTGACAGCAGCTTTTTCTACGAGTGTCGTGAATTTACCGCTTGGCGTTGACCAGTTGGACAATCACCGTCACGACATCATGGGTTGATACCGCCCTTGTGTGATCAGCGACCGACGCCGTGTCAGTGTGAGTCTACGTGTGTGTATAATATAAAAGCGTAAAAACGAGGACGACACGATCTCTGTTTTGGCTTGACCACTTTACATAAATATGTTCGGGCGATGTGCCGTTTGTTAGAAAATCGTGGTAAGTAAACGGCTGATGCAAGCAACGTGCATTTTGTCAAGGCGCTTTTCTCTCTTAAGGGAAATTCTTTCGAGCTAAGGGTAATATAAACTAAAACAAGGTATGCTGACGGGGACGTCGTCACGGCCAACGAATGGTCAAAGGACATTCTTGTACGGGCTTTCGCCGTGAGCAGACAAAATATTAAATCGAAATGTTGGGCGAATTCCGTGATCCATATCGACGAAAAATGTCCCCGAATAAACATCTTTGCGACCAGAAGAGTCAAGACTGGTATTTCGTATCTTACGAGGAACGTTGGAGAGCTGACACACGCCGATTTTGATCAAATTTTGAGGTGTAAGCAATAGAGAAGAGTTGTATATTTTGTGAAGGCCGTGCGTAGAGAATCGGCCGAGTGCGTCCACTTAGGACAGCACCCCCCTTTTTTTATTCCCTAGGAAACTTCTCGACACCTCCTAGGAAAAGCCCTGGGTTAAAACAGTCTGAGCAAGCACATCGACCAGAGCAGGTCGAATAAAATATATTATTTATGGATAGCTTGTTTCTAATTTCTTCTCGCCTCGCCCGTCAGTCTTCCTTACAGAGGTGATATAGATATCGAAAAACTATTAGACACGTACAGATAACTCTCCTATAACACGGTAGATTGGTTCCTAGAAAATGCCGTGTTGTGTGAAACCGTGTTGTATGAGACCCATAGCCAGTACAAAAAGGGGGGTTACGTTCCGAAAACTTATTAAAAACAAATTTTTTTTTTTAATTCGACATAAATAACTTAATTATTATTAAAAATATAAATGTATTGTTAGAGAAATCGCGGTAAACGAACGGCTGAAGCAGGCCATGTGCGTTTCGTCAAGGCACTTCCCCACTTAAGGGAAATTCCTTGGGACCTAGGGCAATAAATTAAGGCAGATATACTGGCGGGAACGTCCTCACGATTCCTCGATAGTCCAAGGAAAGGACATTATTGTAACCGTCTTCAGCGCGAACACACGTATCATTAAAACGCAATATCAAAAACGCCTACAGACTCTTTTCTGAAAAACCGCTCGAATCCTGATTCCAGCTTACAGTATGTACAAGCGTGAGATACTTTTGTTTTCAGGTCATGGAGATAAAAAGAAATACTTTCCGCAAAACTGTATCTTTAAGGCGGCAAGCCTCGCCGCGACTATAAAAGTACCGTGTTGCGCAAAGGTTTTTGCAATTTTCTTATCGTGTTAGAGCGAAACCGTGTTATAGGATGCTGTATTGTAGGAGGGTTCCTGCAATTTATGAATCGTGTTATAACGAAACCGTGTTATAAGATGCCGTGTTATAGGAGGGCTACCTGTATTTGTTTTTTTTAGCTGCACACACTAGGAATATTTATAAAAAAATATATGCACGCCATAAAAGCTTACAGAAGAGTACACTTGTACCTTAAATGACCATAGAGAAGTCCTCGCACTGTATAATGCTCTGAATAAATTGCTCACTGTTGAAATTACATTTGAAAAATAAGTTTTTGTACTGTTACTCTTCCGTATTACGTTTTCATAGACTGCTACTGCAGATATTGTTTGACTTTGCAGTGGATATAAACTATTATTTACGAACGAACCGCAGAAACAAGAAAACGATAAAAACTTTAAACAAAACAGAAGACTGGAACAACACTTGGACAACCATCAAAAGTACGAGAATTCAGAGTTGAATAAAACATTTCTATCAACGTGTTTCAATTAACAACCAAAATTGAAAAGAATGGATCGTACCATTCTGCCTATGGAGAGAACACACTGGAGTAACACATCGATACCATATTCAAAAAACAGCAGCTGCAACACCCTGTTGCAGTTTATGCTGAACTCAACGATTAACAACCACGCGCATATTCTACGAATGCACATCAACTGAAACACAAAGACGAAGACATAAAATCAAATTCGAAACAGCTTTAACCTTACCAGACCGCGTGAAAAATTTACTAAGATACTTAACAGAAATAAACAGGTACAGCAAAATCTAAGCAACACAAATCGCCGTCCTCGATGCGACGTAAAACTAACATTAACAACAATATACAGTACCGGACAAATGATGTTTCCGAATATACTTAAATGATTCAGTGTATTAAGATTAAACCAATTAAAATGCTTGTAGAGCATTGAGTATAAAAAATTTCAATATAAAATATATATTTTAAGGTGGTAAGGAAATATATGAGTGACACAAGTACGTAACGTTACCATGATAACAAACAAACAGAAAAACGTCAGTGTCCGAATTCATTTGTCCGGTACTGTAAATACATACATATGTCATACACAATTAATAATAAATAAATAAACTGAAATTATCATCGTCATGTCATCGTAAGGAAGCCGATAAAAAATTGTACATTTTCAATATTGTTAACACGTTCTGTGCCACGTGTACTGTGGATGGTACATGTATTAACCCTCTATGGGACCGTGTGACGTAACTCTTTGGGGCACACTGGGATTAAAAGTGCCCCACCTTTTTGATGCACCGTAATGCATAGTGGGACATTTTTAGTCCCACCTCGATTTACGGAAAAACGTGTGCTTTAATAAGTATCATTCATGAACCCATGTGAGGTCATGAGTCCCACCCTATAACAACCAATTCAATTAAATTATTATTATTTTTTTATGTTTTTACATACTGTTTATTTTGTATAGAATTCTGACAAATATTGTTAGAATTCTGTTTATTTTGTATAGAATTGTAGGAATAGTAGTGTACATTGAAGTGCTTTTACAGTGGTTGACTTAAAAACTAACTAAAACTATGTTTCCTTGGCTCTTTCATATTATTTTCCGGTTAAAGGCCGAACCAATTGGAAACGAGGTCTCATCGTATTGGTGCGGCCGAAATTTTGAGACCTAGGTTTTATGAGGGATCTCTCTTCCTCTCGCACACACCAAGACATTCTATACCCACAGAATTAAATAAGAAAAAGTTAATTATTTTTGACATTTTCTTTACGCGATATATTTGTAATATCGTTACGTAGAATACGAATAAATCAACTATTACACTCTTTATTTACAATAACGCTACAATATGTCGATCGAGAGTTAATGGAGCCATGGAACATCCGCTCCATTCTGAATCCGTCACTCAAATCGAGTGATCGATATCTTCTGTCGGTAAGGTCCGATCATCCTGTGTCCGCTCTCGAATAGTCCAACGACGGCAATGGATCGTTGTAAACGATGTTCGCAGCAATATTAATTGAATCATATTTGATTTAACAAAGTGAATTTTCATTTCTGATCTTAGTCATATTAATTAGTTTATTTAAATGTACGCATCGCTATTTATCCGTTTTTACACCCAATAATAATTTCCTGTTATATCCGTAACAGGATCGTAAAGTAAATTTTAATCAACATTACATAAATATCAATTAAATTAATCACCATGGAACTGTATTTATTAATATCTATAAACGAAGAAGATGTATGTTATTTGTCAGAAAATATAACGTATAAGGTAGACTCAATAAATTTACTTTAATTAATTCTATGATCAATTAACAAGCAGTAACTTATTTTTAGGAACAGGTTTCTTGAAACGTTGAAACTTTGAAACATCTCGAAACTCAAGGAACTTTCAACCTTTGAGGATTCGATATTTTGCACTTTTTTCATGATTGGAAATTCTTGAAACCTAGCTAAGAAAAAATATAAAATCCGTAAATAAAGGATCGTTTTGTTATACTCTTAAATATTCTCGTACATAATCTCAGAAGGAATGTTTCTAATTCTGATAAAATTTTTATATGATACAGATCTCGAAAAAATATTAGTCACTTATTTTCTTGTATCGGCTATTGTTCACTTTGAAGGAATAATATCAGCACATAAAGTAAATGGTGGCAAAACCTATTTGACAGTATATCTTGAAAACTATTGCAGATAGAAAGAAAGCTTAAATTTTCGGTTTGTCTATTTTTTAATACCGAATCTAGCTGTGTAAAAAGTTAAAAAATCTTACTTTGAGGGCAAATATCATCTCTTCAAAACGAACGATCTCCGATATAAAAAAAAATACGCGTTTAATATTTTTTCGAGATCTACATCGTATCAAAATTTCATCAAAATCGACGTGTGTCAACTCCGTAACATTCCTGTTACCCCATGTTAGTCTTATCTGTATATTCAGGTAATCACCAACTTTCACCGTTACTTACACTGAACTCTTCACCTTCCAACTCTGTTCTTGATTTTCCTACAGAGTCATAATTCTACGTCAATTTTCCTCCAATATTTCATTATCCCTATTTTTTCATCTTCATCGGATCACTTTCTGTGTTATCTGCACGTCGCGTTCATTCAGTTTTTGTTAATTTTAATAAAATTTTGTTTTCTACACAACGTCAATTTTTAATCGTGCTGATTTAAGTGTTGCCTCAATATGTGCTCTCAATTTCGAAGAATTGAGGCAAAAGCTGACATCAATATAGAAAGAAATAAATTAGATCCAAAAAGAGATCGGATGTTAGTGTTCTTACACAAGAATCTGGATTACATATTGTAGTGTCGTAGTTTTAAGAACTCGTAGTTTATGGAAGGCAATAAAGGCGCAACGGGACAGAGACCGGACCCAACGGACGGACGATAGGTCGAGGCGTAGTGGGAGTTAGACTGAACGTAGAGGAGGGTTGAACGGGGAGAATTGGAGAAAGCGTTGGGACAGTGTCGATCAGAGAGTTGAACGGAACGTGGGAGTGTGTTGAGCGAGAGAGTTGAGTTGAACGTAGAGTAGAGTAAAAAAGAGTTGAACGTAGTGTGGAAGAGTGTTGAACCGAGATTAGAACAGAGTGTTGAGAGAGCGTTGAATAAGAATGTTGCGTGATTAAGGAATTAGTGTAAGATTGATAGTATATTATTGCGCGTCATAGGCACTCACCTATACTTAATTTTTACTAATTAAATATTTATAAACTATATTTAAATAAAAAACTCTATAATATTTTTGTATATTGTTATGTTTTCACTTATATTTTGTTTAACTATGGTCAATAAACATTTACGTAAAAATTTTGTTCATTTCAGTCTTTAAAACAAAATATTCCTATTACAAAGAAAAATCAGTACTTCAAGTTTTAAATTTTGATGTACTACAATGTTTCGAATTCGAGTTTCGAGAATTTAAAAATTAGGTCCCAACTTATTTTTTATAGACTGATATTTCGTTTACTTAATGAGTAACAAGCTATTGCGAGAAAAAAAGTAAATGTTCTTCTAATGGGAAATTAAATTTAAGATCGATACGTATGCAGTGTTCGAAATTCAGAATATTATGAAACGACGTATATATATTTTATCACTAGTAGAAAGTAATTTCTAAATGAAAATTCTACCATATATATTTTAACCCTTCAAGGACGATGCAAGCTTTGTTACTTTTTCCCATTGGTTCGACTCTGTGTGGTGTCACATACGTTATTATAATTTAAATAATGTAACTTCCCGTAATCGACTTTAAAATATGATTGAAAACATAATTTGACACAAGGTTCGGTAGCAAAAAAATCCGTACGATAGATTTGTACAATGATGTCGGATATGGGGAACAACAGAGTTCGTACAGTGTCCAGACTCCGTCCTTGATGGGTTAAGTTACGGAAGTAACTTTTGTTCCGCGATGTTACGAGTCAAGGTTGTTAGTAATGCGTTAGGCTAACGAGAGGCTTTTGCAGAAAATTCAGCTTCGGTTTGTTAACCTCTTGCCCTACGATCACGAATCACACTCGTGATGAAAATTATGATACAAATGCATCAAAGACACAGCGCACTTGTAATAAAATTTAGTTTCAATTTTAACTGTAGTTTCAGTTTATAAGATTGAGAATTACCGAATGTAAATCACACAGAATATTTTAATCTCTTGCACTTGACACGCTGTTAGCACGTTGACCGCCACGCCGAAACCACATGTTTTGTTCAGGACGCCATGGCTCAAGACGCTATAGCGGCAGATAGATTTGATAAAAATGAATCTCTCATTTTTGATATTTTAATAACAATTTTTAATCGTTGAATAGTGCACATTTTATTTTAAAGTATTCTCTAATCAGCGCTGATGTTCAAAATTCATTAACTGTCAACGTTCGCTCAACTTTTACAATTATAAACATTTGAAGCATTCCGGTCACCGATGACCACCGTAGCGGTTACACGAGAAACAATCTGCAATCACATATGACCACCGTGGCAGTCAACGTGTTCAAGCAATGAATAGCTATCGTTAACATGTGTGGCTGCTACAATTATACAGAACATTGTAGGAATGTTGGGTTACTAAGAGGTACTTGGGGAAAAAACTCATCAATGAACACCGAATAGTTCACAATTAATATTAATAATTGTTAAATATTCTAAGTACTACAGGAACTGTATAACGCTATTTACAATACTTTCGACTCTTAATACTCAAACGCTTGCTCTTGGACTCTCAATCCTTCACTCCCTCGCACGCGCATTTTCTTCATCCATATATTCACTGATTCTCTCTTTTTCTATCTCTCAATCTCGTTTACTCTGCTCAGGCATTCTCAGAAATTTCTCGGTCACACGATAATCTCTGTCACTCGGTCCAAATACTCTTTTCTCGCACCTCTATCGCTCGGTCCAAACACTCGTGTCTCGCACCTCTATTGCACTGCCCCAAACACTCTTTATTCATACCTCTAGCACTCCAGATTAAACATTCATACCTCAGGCTCACCATTCCCACAATATTGTTAGAAAATCGCGGTAGACAAACCGCTGAAGCAGGCCATGTGCAGTTTGTCAAGACGCTTTTCCCTCTTAACCAGTTAACCGTGATTGACGAGTATACTCGTCATGGAGAAGTTGTAGGATTTTGTGTCATACGAGTATACTCGTCATGCGTAAAAAGTAGTGACCATTGGCTATTTAAATTGTAATTTTTGAGAAAAACAAAACGTATTTTCCAATTTCAAGATGTTTAGAATATTTTGAGGCTAGGCCGGAGTGAAACAAATAAATAAAAAATATGAAAAATTTAAGATGAACTCATGCGTCCCCGTATGCACCGGCTGAAACCGTATAAGTTCGCATAACGAAGTTATTTATGTGCGATGATAATGTTTCTTAGATGTTAGCCTAAAAGGGGCAAAGGCAAAAGTCGGAAAGTTGATTTATAACAGGGTTCCTTACTTTTATATGTATTTCATTTTTCTTGTCTTTTTCGAGTAATATGTATGCAATATATGTTTATGTTAACCAAATAAATAAGTATTAGTAATAAAATTGGCAATTTTATAAAAGAAACCCATCTTTTTGATCCAATATTTTAACAGTGACACTTACTCTGTGATTGACGAGTATTCTCGTCATCGCTCGATTTCCGTGACGCACATAGTTGCGCGCTCTCAAACGAGGGCGCCACAGTTAACTGGTTAAGGGAAACTCTTTGGGACTTACGACAATAAAACTATAGTGTATCAGTATAGGAGGACCGCGCGCGCTATTAGAAACAAGCGAAGCCCGACTTTCCACGAGGCAGAGTCGCTTAGGAACCGTCGAACGTGCACGACCTATTAGCCCTTAGATTAGTCTACCTCTTCGTATTTCTTTCATTTCCAAATATATGAGGGAACAAAGGAAGCGTGCGTGAGGAGTGCATAGACGGGGAACGGGGAGGGGGTCGGTGCAAGGAGGAGACCGACGACGACGACCGATAGAGGAAGGTGTCGGAAAAAAGGGCGAAGGCAGTCGAAAAACGTGATCACGAGGAGAAAGATTGGAAAGCGACACCACGTCGTCCGTATCATTCGTTGCCTGTACATTGTAATAAACTTTATTTTCCCTGTAAGCGCGCATTTCCTGATCGTTCTGGCGACCCTTATCACATTCAATCCTACATATATATATCTTGTTTGTTTAATTCCGTTTCTACCAATTTATTTAGTAATCCTGACACCCTTAGTCCACTACAAAACTGAGGCAGGCAATACTGACAGGAACGTCCTCACGACTCACGGATAATCCCGAAGGACATTATTGAATTAGCCTTCGACGTGAACGCACGTAGCGTTAAACAAAGTGTTTCAAAACGCCCACAGACTATATATTTTTTAATCACCGCTCAATCCTGATTTCAC
>SMSQ01021148.1:806-14643 GCA_019453375.1 Ctenoplectra terminalis
TTCCTTTCTACGGGTGACTACACTCGCTGTGCGTACGACGGGCGATTACAGTTGTTCCTCAAGTGCACACTTTTGACGCGGCGGCTCGTTCAGCGGGAGTAGCGCGCCGTAGAATGCGTCCGTAGCGAAAGGGTTAACTTCACACAGCGACTTCGTCTGGCATGTTTTTTGTGCAAACTTGTAGCCTTGTTTGCTAAACGAGAGATGGAGGAAGGTAATAGAACAAAATTGCTCCCGTACAGGGTGTCCCAAAAGGTCTGTGCATGTGCGCCGCAGCGTCGACCGTGTTTGGCGACGATTAAACGACGCGGTGGAATCCAAACGAATTATTAAATTCCCTTAGGATGGGTTTAGTGGACTGTATCTAATTGTCGTATCCTTGTCGATGTACAAGCATCTAAGAAGGTGCAACGATGTCTCACGTTGTCTTATGTCGAATGTCTACAGTGTGTAAGACCGAAATGTCTTACTCTGTAGTCTATAACGAAATCTACAATGTGTACGACCGAAATGCCGTACTATGTAATCTAATGTGTCCAAATGTCTAAAATGTCTATTACAATGTCTGTCGGGGCGCGTTTTGCACCTCGCTATATAGCCACAGTTCCTCCCTTCCAGTACGCCCTTGGCGTGCTATTTTCTGCAAGGGGAACTGTGTCCATCTTACGGGGTAGATAGGCCGCGAGCTGGCAACGAGACCGTCTTCTGGTCGCCACGTGGTCCTCCAGGTTGGCGAAAACAGTTTCGGTCGCGCCAACCTACCCCCTTGGTATTTCCCAGTTTATGACATGGCACCGCTACTCGGACCCAAAACTTGCACGTGCCATCGATAGTCTGCAAGCCAGATGGCACCCAAGAATTAGCTGTCTCTAGTCTAGCATGTCATAAACCGTGATGGTTTGCTTTAGAACCGTTGCTAATTATTCGGAGCCGTTCAGGACCGAACAGTCTGTAACCTCCCTTTAAGGGAGTCCCTTTAACCCTTTCGCTACGGCGGTTCAGTGCGCTGTACCGTGCGCCAAAAGTGTACACATTGCGCGTGGAAAACAATATACTCATAATTTAAAACGATATACTCATAATTTCTACATAAAAGATGTAAACTTATTTAACCGTTTGAGTACCAAGGAGCGATTTTGCGCTTCTTCTGTTTCGCTCGACTTGCACTGAAAATCGTACACCCTTTAAATTTTTTAAAATTGGACCGAACGACATGAGTTTTTTTAAATGTTAGGATTAGTTTACTAGATGGTGTGTAAAAAAATTTTTTTTTAAATTACAATTGGTCTACGTTGCGAAGAAAATAATAAGTATCTTTTCACAACTGCTTATCTGAGCTTGAAATAAAAATTTAAAATGTACATTTTGTAGATTTGTACCAGTTATATACGCGCTGAAAATTTTATCGAAATTAGTTGATACAGAAAAAGTGACAGACATTGAAAGGTGTAGGAATTTTTAATTTTATTACAGTTATGCGCAAAAAGTCGTGAAAAATTGCGACTTTTACGATTTTTAACCGTTTGTAGCACACAGCAACGTTATCCGATTTCGATGAAATTCGCAGCATGTGTATAATTGACGTATATCTGCAATACGTATTTTTTATTTTTATTTTTACTACAAACATATAAAAAAGTTATAAAAAGTAGCCTTTACTATTTTCTTTCCGATTCCATCAATTCCAATTAAAACAAAAATTTTTTTTACACATCATCTAACAAACTAGTCCATCTAACTTTTAAAAAAAAACTCGAGTCGTTTAGTCCAATTTTAAAAAAGTTATTTTGTTTTAAAGAGTGTACGATTTTGTGTGTGGGCCACTGTATCGCCTTATTAATTTCTTTCTGCTTCTGAATATAAATGGAATCTATTAGAAAAATATGCATATGAAATAAATAGCAAAAAAAGTGATATTAGTTTAAGTATAAATTTATTTGATAAATGTTTGAAAAATAATACAATATAATATGAAATAAATGAAAAGAATAATTGCCACATTCATGGCTAACCGAAATTCAAAATATATAATCTGCGATGATTATAATTACACTCGGCCAAAACGCGGATCTTCTTGCGATGAATTGGTTGAAAATCGCTTTCGTCGCTTGAAGATAGGATTTCAATTGATTTGTTTTTCGATACCATAAAGTCAGTGATTAGTTTTTGTGACGACGGTCGACCGGTCAATTGCTTGAAAACGTCATGATAGTGAGACATGCACGATCTCAGCTCTTTTTGGAATTTTAAGCGTCTTTCCGCATTGATATCTATTTCAAGAAAATGCGATTCCAATTTTTTCGAAATTTGGATCCCTGCATATATTTTATCCGCTGTATAGATTTGTAATGTACATGTACATTGATAGGAAACATTAAACTGGTGCTAACGCCGCTAAGATTCATATACCGCATAAAAATAAATCGCACGAAAAAAATTGCACAAAAATAAAATCGCACAAAAACAAAATCGCATAAAAAAGGACCGCACAAAAACAGGTTTTACTGTATAAAACTAACGAAAATGAATGTATCCTAACTAAACTTTTGTCTAAAGATGCCTGAAGTGTCACTCTTTAGAACATCTACGCGTGTCATTTGTTTTCAATTATTCCGATATATTCAGATCTGTTCTAATGGCACCTACCGAAAATCGGCACCAACTTTCCAGACAACCCAATACTTGCAACAAAGCGTTAGCTGTAAATGATTTCACAGACACCGAGGTTAATGAAGTCATCTCTTAACGAAAAATCATAATTTACTGCGTCTGACAATGCTTATCACACGGATAATGATCTTGACATGTTCTGTAGGTATTACACCCTTGCATATAATATCTTTGCGCGCAGAACGCTTTAGTCATTATCTGCTATCGGGATCCTCAATCTTCTTTACATCCTCGATTATCTGGAACAGCCTTGATTTTCACACTAACACCAAGATACTGAATAGCGTGTAGCATCTTATGTCTGTGAAATTCAGGTCCCATGATTAAACCGTCACAGTACATAGTTTCCCTTGTACACGCCCCAAGTATGGAACATCGATATCAGCAAACGATAAATCATAAAAGACGATAATTATCGCATTAGAAAATAATAAACCAAGAAAGTAGATAAGAAAATGTCGCAATTATTTTCTTGAATTTTTATTATATTTGTTATAATATTATACAGTCGGTGATAAAAATCCAGATATTATAACGAAAAAGTAAATCCAGTATACTTTTTTGCATCAAATTGTGAATTTATTGAATTTAGACAGATATTTAGAAGAATTAAATCATTTGTTTAACTTAATTTGTTAAATAAAACGCAATGGTGTTTTTACACGGTAAATACGTTCCTTAAGAACACATGTAACTGTATAAAAATAGAAGATTGTTTCCAGATACAAAATGAATAAAATTAATAGAATAAATCACATGAAAATTCATGTTATAATCTTAGATACTTTTTTTATGTGTTTGCTTGCACGTTTTATTTTATGAATGTGAGGTATCTGTGCCACCTAGTGGATCGAATTTTTGTTTCGTGTGTAATTTTTGACTTTTAAGGAAGTAGAACTGTGTATTAATCTCCCACTAATATAATTAATATTAAATCAACCATTGGAGTTTTCTTTTCTATACCTGACGTGATTTGTTTCTTTCCATCTACACTTTTGATGTAGACACAATAAAAATTGCAAATATATATAAAAATATACATCGAAATGACTGTTTGAATCGTATTAAATCAATATAAACCGTGTGAAAAGAAAACGAAATTTTTTTCTAAGAGGTGTTAAATCAAAATCGTGTAAAAACAAAATTGGATGTGTTAATATTTTGTAGGTTCACTATTGATATTAATAACGGACTCTAATCTTCTTAGCATTAACAGAATTAGAAGTTTAATATTATACTATTTAGTATTATATTGTTATATTATTATTACTATATTATATTATTATTATTATTATATTATATTATATTATATTATTATTATATTATATTATATTATATTATTATTATATTATAATATTTCAACATTTAGTGCAATTTCCTCCCAGACCTATCTTGAATAAGTTTTTAAGGATTTCTCATCCGTACAGTATTTTTTTATTAAATCGTTAAATGCAGCCCGAATGTATTCAATCCGATCTAAATTCGGCGTTTGGAGTGGCGTGCGTAATTGATATGGTACATCACGATAAAAATTTGATAGGTCAGATGTACACAGTAAATACTAAATGTTTAGAATTTATTAGGAAGAAGCAAAACAAATTTAATAGAATAAAAATCTACCACTCTAGAATCACACACTCTCATCTCACTACGAAGACAAATTCTGCAATATATGACCACTGTAATATACTAAAATAATATTCATGTCGCTCTTTAAAAGACATCGTCAATTATTACCAAGCATTGGGTACTACTTAACAGTTTTTAAAAGATATCGGTTTGTATCATAACGGTATTTAAATTTAACTTACTATCAATTCCTAGCAGCTGTCGCTAATAACCATACGCAGCTGATGCAATATTAATTCATAGTAAAAAGAAAAAAAACATTCGATGTGCGTACCTAGATTTTTATGAATTATACTTAAAAGTATTTAGCTATTTGAAAAGATTAATTCTAAAAATATAAACAGAATAAACTCATTTACAAAGTTCGAAGATATCTAATCAATGGTGGATGTATTCTTTACTGCACAATGAAAAAATTAAAAGACGATTGTAATATTGAGTCAAAGACTCTTGTGAATTACTATTATATTACTCGATATATTATTTAATATTAATTATTATTATTATTTAATATTACTTATTATTATTTAATATTAATTAATATTAAGTAATATTAAATAATATTAATATTCTAATAAGAAAAACCATTATTTAAAAGAAAAGAAAAATTATTTATTCGAAAAAAAATCCATACTCTTCCTAACAGAAAAGTAATGCCTATAGTTACTCTATTCCAATAATTTTATATTACAAAATTCCATAAAATAATAACTTCTATAATTAGTATATGGCTAAAACACATTAAAAAAAAATATCAGAAAAAAAATTATCGAGAAATGGGAATGCAAATTGTCCATCATCAATTCCACAAGAACACATAAACTAACAGAACAGGATTCCAACCTTCTTATCAAGCTACCATACAATAAAAGGGATAAGATCAAGCTATTCAGACTGATAACCGGACACACAAGATTAACCCACAAACACTTATTGCAAAAAGAAGCACCTCCATAGTGCAAATTCTGCGATCTTCCATTCACAGTCCAACATATAATACTTAATTTTAGAAAATATGATCAGCAACGCATCAGAGCCAAAATCCCCAAGAACCTTAAGGGGGTATTCTGGAAATTCGATTTCAAAAAATTCTTCCCTTAACACTAAAGCTACCAAAGCAGTCAAATGACCGGTTCGCAATTTCTTATCCAAATTTTATAAATTATTAACGGTGCGCTTTTGAGCATTTTTCTGTGATTTTCTATGATTTTCTTTGATTTTCTGTAAAATATATGGTTACAGATTTGTTTCTGGTGCATTATGTATTTTTCCAAGTATCTATTATCGTAATTTCTTTGATACAAATAGGTATAATTTAATCGCCTGTAGGTTTAGTGTTCAGGAAGTATTCAGGTCAGAACAAAGCAGAGACAGACTACTGAAATTCATAAAAATGACAAACACGTGGTATGAGATCTAGAGATGTACCCAGTCGTCGCTAATGACCTAGCTGTCGATGCGACTTTGAATAATAAAAGAATAAGAAGAATAACTTCTATGTGGTATACAAATAAAACATGAAATTATTTCCCTCGCAAACGAAAATTTTCCTTTTCAAATACCAACTAGACACTCCCTCTTGGACTTGACGTCGCAGAATCACGCAATAAACATCAACTATCCAACAGACACCAAATTATACTTAGAAATTTAACCACCAGTCGAAAGAGTCGCTAATGACTGAGTAGTCGATGCGACGTTAAGCTCGGGAAAAAAATTTTTCCTTTCATCGCTCGCATCGATAAAAATTCAGTTTGCAAGTGTTCAGCGTCTTTTGTACCCCACGCGTGAAAACTGCCATTAGAAATACGATCAATTCACGCAAGAGGACACGGAATAATCAGTAACGAAAGAGCTGTTAACACGTGGAGACGAATCTGTCGCTTTATTGATTTTCGAAGGCACGTAATGACGCGAGAACCATAAGAGAGGATTACGCTGTAATGAATTGGGCTTGCTAATTGGGCTGTAAGGAATCAATATACGAGACACGAGTTTCTCGGCCACGCAATGAAGGAAGTACGAAGAGTCGGAAGACCTGTTATACCGCGAGGGATTGGACTGCAATCGTCCGGTCGTTGACACGTCTCTGTAACTTGTGCAAAAATCTCACCAGTGGTACGACTGTTCTCTCCGAGAACCAGGAACAGCTTTAAGGAAGTCTGATCGCCGATGAGCGACCAGGACACGGTTCTCCTGTGTGGACAGCTTCTATGTATCGGAACGATCCTTCTGTGTATCAGCGTCCGCTTATCCTCTATACGTGCTTATCAGATTACCAAGGACCCGATCTCACGGCAGATGACGCTGCCTTGACTCAATTAATTTAATCTGCCTCTTAATGGCGAAACGGGAAATCGACACGATATGGTCAGTTAATTATTCGAACATTGGTTTCGTATTTCGGAAATTATTTATTAATCCTCGTCCGTAATTTGTGTCAATTCTATGCATTTTTCTCTCAGAAAGCGCACGTTGCGGTAAATGTGAAAAGCATTAAATTAGACCGAAGCGAATCGGATTAAAATAAGAGTTCTGTCAAACGAAAGATTTTTTAATTTATGAAAATTTTTTCTTATTAATTTTCAAATTAAATAGGTATTAATTACGAAGTTGTAATAAGAAGTTAGCTTCCTTTTTGACTATTATTTTTTTTACTCTTAAAAGAAAATTATTCGATTTGTCTCGGTCCACCCTATGTCTTGCATACTGTTTAATTATTTGAGAACAATACGAATAATCTTATGCCTGAATATGTAAAAATTTCATTTTTTGAATTTTTGATAAAAGAATTTTATAGTAAGAAGTTAGCTTTCTCAATTTTGACTATTATTTATTCACTGTCAAAAGAAAATGATCCGATTCGCCTCGGTCTACCTTATGTTTTGCATATTGTTTAATTATTTGAGAACAGTGAGAATAATCTTATGCCTGAATGTATACAAATTTTATTTCGTTTATTTTTGATAAAAGAATTTTATAATACAAAGTTAGCTTCCTAAATTTTGACTATTATTCTTTTACTCTTAAAAGAAAATGATCCGATTCGCCACGGTCCCCATCCTATGTCTTGCATATCGTTTAGTTATTTGAGAACAATGAGAATAATCTTATGCCTGAATATATAAAAATTTCATTTTTTTTTATTTTTCATAAAAGAATTTGCAGCTTTAACAATTTATCTTTGCAGTATATTGATCGTTTACCAGTATGTTAATTTCATACCAAGGGACAAATTAAGATGGGAAAATGAAGAAGGCTTAATATGAAGCTTTATTGCTATAATTATATAATTTCCATAATCACATAATAAGAAAAAAGTAATAAAACAGTCATTTCCATTCTTAAAGCAGTGAACATTTTTTAATTAATCTATCTGCACAATAATAAAAATATTATATATATATAATATTAAATATAAAATTATTTATATAGTATATAATATTATATATTAATAATATAATAATATAAATATATATATAATTATATTATATATATATTTGTAAATGTTAAATTGCATATTAATCTAACATAGTTAAAACGTTCTTATTAGTTGAAACTAACAGAACTTTTACACTCATCTAATAGTATTATTAGACTGCAGATTTTTATGCTTTTATAGAAAAATTAAAGGTGCAAAATTTCACAGAATGCATGTAATATGAAAAAATATATAAGCTATCCAAATTATAGTGCTTTTTATCATACCTGATAGGTGAAATAATTTTCTCTTCTACTTTTTTCACCACATTCTCAAAAATATGAATTTGCATAAAAATCCGTAGTCTATTCACATCCTTAATTTAAGGAAACTGGACAGTGTTTAATTACTGAACTCGTTACATCCCCATTTATTCTGCACTGTTCCCTAATTTGTTCATTATTTTATCACTATAACTACCAAAGCAGTCAAAATGCTTTATTTTTTAGGATTTTTCATTATTTTTCATGATTTTCTGTAAAAATATGGATGAAGATTGTTATGTATTTTATCAAAAAACTATCACTTTTATTTCTCCGGTACAAATTTGCACAAAAATGTGCAATCTAATTCTTACAAATGATTAAACTGTAGTAATAAAATTGACTAATTATTTCAAACCTACTAAGACGGTATTAATATGTCATGCGCTAAATTCCAAATACAATTTACCTAATGAAGATACGTAAAGTTATAGAAAGAGAGCACTTGAGAGAAGCTATTTGTATACACAGACGGTGAAATGATAGTAAATCAACTCCTTTAATTACTGACTTCGAAGCTGCAGGTGCATTTGATCCAGCCCAAAGGGTTTCGTACTGTACACGTGTTTCGGAATCGTTTAAGGTAATTGGACGGTAATACAGTGCTATCCAAGATTTCCTTGTGAGTGATACGGTCTTCCACTACGTCATTTTCGTCGTCTGTGCACATGAGCCAATGAAAGGAAATCCATATATCTCGCGCACTTCAAATTATTTCAGAAATTATGGCACGAAACATTTTTTCAAACAAAATGTAACTTAAAATATTATTTCATCTGACAGCGAAATGATGCAACAATTCAGAGAAAAATCATTCGCTTCTTTAAATAAACCAGTGTTTCCTAACAATTTTGAAGTTTCACGAGATAAAGTGTCCTTAACTCCTTGACCTAAAATGTCGAGTGCAACTCGTCATGGTAATTTCAGGGCGAGATGAATAATGACGAGTTCCATTCGTCGTGACAATCGAATTACATTGTATTGCGGTTAAATTGCATAAATTTCTTTATCTTGCAATAAGAGAACTTGTTTTATTTTCAAACACTTCTTATAGCAACGTGTGAAAAAAAATTTAATCGAATCCAGATGGAAAATAATTTTAATTAAATCGTACGTCGAAGGGTTAAAATTTATTTGATAAGAAAAATGGTATTCAAAATTTTCAAAATAATAAATTAAGAGACGTGAAGTGTTAGCACACATTTTTGTTTTATATTTATGTTCAATTTATTATATCTTCTATTTTATATAAATAAATTTCCTGTCGTATAAGGGTTCCACGGCATCCTCTTTGCGAGTGAAGACAGTTTGAACCGCAAAGATGGGAATGTAGGATCAATCCAGAGACTACCTAACCTCCAAGAAATATATACAGAGCACCTTCAAGTACCTAATGCAGTGGAATCTGTACTATAAAACTTAAACCCTGTCGCTAATGACCCGGTAGTCAATGCGACGTTAAACTAGAAGTACCAACGATTAAAGCATATTTTTTTGTACCAACAAAATCAAAGTGAAAGGTATATGAAACAATATGCACACAAGGATGACAGACCGTTATCTATATTTCTAACGGAAAATTTCGGAAAATTTCGGAAAATTTACAAAAATGTACCACGGTGAAATTATACAATGCTTTATAACAAATTATGTGTATAGTGGTTTGATTAAATTACTAATAACTTTATTATTATTAAATTATTACTTTATTATTTTTAAATTACCAATAACTTCATTTAAAAATTAAAAATAACTAATAGCAAATTTTAAAACCATTGGAATAAACTGAAATATAATTATTTCAAAATAACTTTTAGCCGAATAAGGTGATATGTTATTTAAATAATACTTTTTGAAATATGTTATTTAAATAATACTTTTAGAAACATGGTATTTAAATAATACTTTCAGAAATATGGTATTTAAATAACACTTTTAGAAATATGTTATTTAAATAGTACTTTTAGAAATATGTTATTTAAATAATACTTTTACAAATACGTCATTTAAACAATTCCCAGCCCTTTGCACTCGAAGACTTTTTTAAGTTTCAAAGGGCTATTGCGAAAACTTGAAGTGTTCTTTTGGAAAGAAAAAAGAAAATTATAAATGTTTACGATTTCTTATATATTTGGTTAATTTACTTTCATTTTAAGATAAAAGAAGTGTTTGAAATGATGAAAATATAGAATCTAATTAAAAATATAATCTCTGAAGAAAATTATGCATGTCGCCGTAGCAACGCCAGTCGAGTGCAAAGAGTTAATAGAAGTGAATCAAATTCTCGGTATGAAATTCAATTAATCGGAAGTTTATCATCAAGAATAAGACGTACTCGATCGTTTGGTCCCACGAATCCGAGTACTACCGGATTCCTATTATTGACTTCGATACCGGAAGTGTGTCGAATAGTGCCAGAGGACTTTGTATCCGATGCGCGTATTTAGGAGTATTTTGGGTAATTGAGCGACTAATAGATCGACGAAAGTGCCTGCTCACTAGGGATCTGGTCCGAGGTATTGTACGTGACCGATCCACTCTGCTTCTAGCGAACAACCGCCGCGGGTTTCAGATGGAAACTAGAACTTCTGTCCTCGCTTAAAGCTGATGTGTCGTTTAGTCTATACTCGAGCAACTTCCACAGTTTTCTTTTATCGAGAAACATTTAATTTGAGCTTATTTCAATTTTTATTGTTTATTTATCATCTAAAGACGAAACAAGTTTTGAGAAATGTATTCCCCAATACATTCTATAGATATACATTTTGTTTTTATAATCTTATGCTTGGATGTACAAAAACTTCATTTTTAAAGTTTTTTAAATTTTTTAGAAGAATTTTGATAATAAAAAGTTAGCTTTCTAAATTTTTACTATTATTTTTTCACTGTTAAAAGAAAATGATCCGATTCGCATATCGTTTTGCATCGTCGCGTTCGTGCATTAATACTACAATATTCATTTTCGTTTTTGTAAGTTGATTTTTTTTTTTCTTTTTGTCAAATATTAAAACAGTGAAAGGAAAGCTTTTCGACGAATCGAAATTGTAATGTGAAATTCATAAAATATAACTTTTACGTTTTCTAATATATTTTTCATTCAATATCATACTGTTTTATTATATTTTTTTACTTTTTTAAAACATAAGTAAATTATTTCTTAAAACAATTCAAGTGTTTCGAAACTTCTTGGCGGTAATGTATTTATCAATAACGCAAGGAAAAATAAATTAAACAGAACTCAATACAAAAGTCAGATACGACACGCTGTCCACAAATAGACTGAAACTATTTTCGTTATCTTCGTTACCATACAATGAAAAATAACTTTACCAAAGAAAATGAACATATTGATTGAAAATAAAATAAAATTAACATTGCTGAAAGAACAAATTACAACGATCTAAAACAACAAAATATAAATTATAAAAAAATTAAGAGAAGTTTTTCCAAAACAGTTTTTTCGAAACAACAAAATATAAATTATAGAAAAATTAAGAGAAGGTTTGCCAAAATTTAGAATAATTCAAAATTCTGTTTTAAGGAAGAAGAACAATAGCAGCTTCAAAAACACGGTCACTAATCTCGTGGCTTACAATTAACCTTTTTCTCTTGGAAAGCGTTCTAACTTCCTTCCTCCTATCTCGTATCTTATCCGCCTTTTTAAAATTCAAATTAATACAGCGACCGCTTTTTAAAATTCTACATAAAGCATGTGAAATATTACTCGAAATATCCTCAACGGTTTCGAGTCGTTTTTAACGCTGTAATAACAAACGATTAATCTTAATTTTCAATTATACACGGCAAAAAGGTATTCACGGTATTAGCATAAAATTGCGCTCGGCGAATGGCCGATTTTCGGAAACTTTTCACCGCAAGCAAATATTCTTGTTCGGGGAACACATCGATACGGGTTTATTCGCCATTATTTGCTGAAGAGGAAACAGCGAATCATTATTCCCAGTACCACTGTTTAATTACACCTGGTCGCTGGGTGATCTTTGAACGTTCCACGGGCGGAACAAAAATTCGTGTACCCAAAATGAAAGGGTCAACGATAATTCAGCGGTGTACAATGTGTTTAAAGCGATCAGCCAGCTACGAAATTCGCGCATAATATGCGCCCTACCTAGCAGGTAGGAGGTACGTGGAATGAATTATGTATACTAACTTGAATAATATAATTCAAATAACCGGGTATCGATACGTCCAAATTACCCGCTAGAGTTATGCGTAATTTAGCATTAACCAACGATTATTGACACCGGTCAGAATTTAATTTTTGCTCTCACTCGTTTAAATAACTATCTAATAATTCTGCTATAATGGTGCGCGTTAAAATAACATTTAAATTTTTCATTACGTTTGAAATAGTGTTCGTTATTTCACGGACGAGAGCTGAATGGTGTAATTGTAGTAAGCTGTACATTTGCCTTTTTAATAGCTATAATAATAAATTCTGTAGAAATTTATGTAAATTAGATTTTCTTAAAAAATGATTTCTATACAGTTTTAATTTTATTGTTTTATTTTGCTTATAAAATATACTACGAGAGAAAATTAGTTGATACGTTGTTTTTTCTTAAAGTTTCCACATAAATCACAAATGTTTCCATGCTTAGAGCATCCATCATGAAACAACATCCACATCTTACACATTTAACTCGATCCTCGTTTGCAGAGGTTTCGAAATACTTTTTTTAGTTTTAGTTTCTAGTATACGGTTTTACGACAATTGTCAGTACGAGAATAATAATAAGCCAAGTTAGCTGTTTTATTTTGAGATATTAACACTAAACCTACCAAAGCGGTCAAATGACCGTTTCGTAATTTCTTGTCCAAATTTTGTAAATTATTAACGGTGCACTTTTGAATATTTTTTTGTGATTTTCCGTTAAATATATGATTAAAGATTTGTTTCTCTAGCGTTGTGTATTTTTCCAAGTATCTATTATTGTAATTTCTTTGATACAAGCAGGTTTAGTTTAATCGTCGGTAGGTTTAGTGTTAATACTAGTCGGTCTCTCCTGGTGGTTGAACTATGCCGGATTTACCCTAATTTTGTATATTTTTGTGGTCAGTAATAACTGTCACTAATACGTGACTTTAATAAATAAATAACTCCGAACTGAAAGAAGCAGATCAGATTCAGAAACAGTTCGAATGTTAATATTCTCGAACAAGAATCTTGATTGGATATTTTTGTATATTGATATGTTTTTGTTTGTGTTTCGTTTAACTACAGTCAATAAAGATCTGTGCTAAAATTTTGTCAGGACTTCAGTCCTTAATACAAAATATTACTCTTTATAAAACAACATCAGTACTTCAAATTTTGAGAGTTTCAAAATCTTGCAAAACTTCGGATTCGAGTTTTCAAAATTAAAAAATTAGATTCCAACCCACTTCTACTTAAACATTTTTCTATCTACTGCTTCTTAAATTGTCATAATAGAATATACAGTACACTTCAAAAGTGTCCGGATTTACAGAATGTAATTCATGATTTGGTTATTTAATTATTATTGTTACAGCTATGTGCAGCAGAATATTACAATAGGATAAAAATTGGATTATAATTGAATATTGTGAATAAATTACTGAGCTAATATGCAATAAAAATTACATTAAAGTCTATAAATGTTAAACCTTATGGAACACTGTTTTATTATTTCAAAATTAATATAAATTCTTTATATTTGGGTTATTTAATCACTAAGCTATGGATTAAATAATGACGTTCTTCTACCATGATTAATTTAAGCAGTATCCTTTTACAAATCGTGTATTTAAT
>SMSQ01021150.1:0-15198 GCA_019453375.1 Ctenoplectra terminalis
AAAACCACTTACTTCCGATTCCCTTTCGTGGCCCACCATGAAACAATCGGAAGCAGAAGAATCCAATCTGTTTTCACGCCACTTCACACGCGTCGCCGGTTTCCGGTTCACGAAATACCACCGTTCACGAATAACTGCGCATCGTGACGACGTCCGTGCACACCGACCACCATGGACACTGAACGTCTCATTTCACACCACACATAAAACGCGATCACCTCTTAGAAGACCCTTCGATGACCCCTGTTATCCCGGTAGAACGGCTGTTCACCTTGATTATCCCTCGAGCGAGACACCTGTTCCCCTCTTTGTCCTCCGAACGTCCACGCGACTCGTGGACAGCATGGACCCGACGTCAACGATATCTCGAGCTCGATCTCACGATTTTATCCTCTGGTTGAAACTCGCGGAACGAACGATAGGTCGAACCGTGCACTGGTATTGTTTCCGTTCGATCGTTTGGTTCTCGGAACGGCGAACAGGTGAGTTTTTTTTTTTTCTCTTTTTTTTTTTCAATCGAAGGTTTTATACAAGGTGAACGGATTCGTTCGCGAGGGTTGGTCACGGAGGAAACGTTGACTGGGCGAACGACGCGTTGAACAGAACCACGAGCACACGCATAATCAACAAAGCTCGCAGCGTGGCGGGTCGACCGCGACTGAATCGAGCCAAGTCGACTCGGGACGCGTCGGGCTTGAATGAGCGTGGCCGAGCGACGGAGACGCCCGAGGCGGGATGGAGCGAGACGGGCAGCGTTATCGCGCGGGTCAGAGAGAGGGGTATCGAGATACGTCTGGGTTGGAGGAAGAAAGAGAAGAGGAGAGTAATTTTAATAATAGAAAATTAATATTTACCGGACGGCGAAATAATTAAAAAAATATGTGCGTGTTTGTATCAACGGTGGGATGTTAAAACTAAAATGACCGGTTGGTTATTTCTCGCGCGAGTTTTATTTTCCAATGATGCATTTTTGTGGATTTTTTGTCAGTTTTTTTTTTTATGTAAAAAATGTGTAGACTTGTTGCCTTTATCGTAGGTAGTTTTTCTTTTTTTTGAAATAGCTATCATTTTGATCCGTGATGTCGGTGTTCGGTTGTTCCAGTGTTGATATCGTATTGATTGTATAAATACAGGTTGGAGTGTTACGAAAAACGAAGCGTGGATGTAATATCGATCGAATTATTTATGGATATTAATTTGAAGAATGCGAGACAGGAGAAAAGATTTTGCAGAAAGTGGTTGCGGAAGCTGCGAGACAAAATGGGCGAGGTAAAAACGTGTGGAAGGTATGAAAAAGGTGGTTAAAGGAGTTTTGTAAAATACAAGAACGTAAATGGACACTGTAACGTGACAGAAAGGGAGAACGAACGAGGAATAATGTTGCGCGTATGGTAAGAAACTGGAATACCCGGTGTAAAAAAGTGGAAATCGCTTTCAAAATTTACGAACTCGTAGCTTCAACTTTTTCGAATCGTAAGGAGACTCCTATAAAGAAAATAGATGCAAAAACAGTTTAGACTGAAGGCGAAAAGCACGAGTTACGCAGTTTACACTTTCTGTCTCCATGTTATTTTTTTTTTTTTTATATTCTCATACGTTCGTTACAGGTAAAAAAGCTTTAATAAAAGCTGCACAAAAGGAGTTACAAGAGTAACTTCACAAAATAATTCATATCTCAGAAACATAGTTTAAATTCTCGTAAATTCTTGACAATCGTAAAAAGAAATACTTCACCCTTTATAGTACCATGTGACTTAAAGTAACATACTCGTGTAACTATATTTTCTGAACCTTATTTTACATACAGTACTCAGCAATCAATTTATATATTTTTAAATTAAAATGTTGAATTAACGAGAGTTGAAGAAGCAAAAAGAAAAAGAAGAGAATTTGAAATATCAGGGAAACGAGTCGACATTATTCAATATTCCACGATACAAATTTTCTAAATTCTCAACAAATCCTGAACAATCACAAAAGAGGTCCAATTTCAAGCAAGTATGAAATCGTTCCCAGAACCGAGCCAGACAATTCGCTGTTGTTCCGAGTCACGAAGCAATGGCTGACAGGAAGCGTTTGGTGCTACTTATCTCAGGAAAACGTTCGATTATCGAGATTCCCATAATAGATGTACTTGTAACAACACTCGATCCCCCACGACGTGTATTATGCGCTGCTACTGAAAGGCCACAAACGCCGATATACTCGCGCACCGTATGGAAACCGATCGCACACAAAAGTTTTTCAAGTAACTCGCCCCCATTATGCAGCGTCGACAGAGAATTACACGCTGCCTGGCGAACAATATGTTCATGGCTTCTTGCATTTAAACCGGTCTCGTTTGTACGATCCATAGCAATGAATACAAAGTTCGTTCTCATTTCTTCCCTTCGCTTTTCTTTCTTTTCGTTCATTTTTCTACTTCCACCGAAAAATAAAAAAAAAAATAACAATAAAAATAAAAATGAAAGGTATGCCAGAAAGTACACAATGCAGGGAGAACAAACCTTTATTCACGTTCTTTGCATAAAATCATAAAAAATCGCGAAAAATCGCGAAAAATGTGCCGTGGTAAATTAACAAAATTTCTATGAGAAATTACAAATCGATTGGTTCGAGTTATTTTATTTTAGATTTTATTGATCTGCTAAACATTGTCATCAAACGAAACAAATCAGGTTTGTCGTTCATACCTATTTATTTTAAGCACAATAAATGTATATGTAATCCTCTAAACATTGTGGAAACAACACAAAAAAAAAAATTCGGATAATATCTTTTTCCAGATTTCCAATCGTAACAATCTGCTCAGAAATGGCACAAAGGGTGCGTGGGTTCGATATATTCCCTTGTTAGAGGGTTTTGCTTACACCCCCATGGTACGAACGATTCGATCGACAACCCCTATCGAAAACCGGGATTATCAAGGATCGGTTGAGCGATATCGATGAATTATCAGGCGGGTTAGGCAGCGGAAACCGCGGCCACGTGTCAGCGCCGGCAAATAGATCGCGTATCTGCAGATTGTAATTAAGTTTCGCATAATTACATTCTGCCGCGAGTTGAATCGCGTCGCGCGAGCCCCTATCGCGATCCAATTCCTCGTCCCTTGCACAACCGATTCCCATTCGACGAGGGGCGAATTAACGAATCCGTGCGACGATTTTTCTCCACTGATAAACGAGCGATCGAATCGACCACGACGAATTGATAATGGCATCGTCACGTGCTGTTCTGTCCCGGGATCAATAAAACGGCTTCGCTGTGATGCGAATACGAAACGCGTTCTGAACTGCTGGAAACTTGTACAGGATGTTTCAGGAATACGGTCGGTCGAACGGGAAATGATTTGGGGGAGGGGGATGAAAGGAATATTTTTGGCACTGTTTGTTATCGGTAAGCGTTTGTGTACGAAATAAATTAATACGAGTCGCGATTGACGTTCGCTAATAATATCGATACGCTTCGTTGTAATTCAGCTCGCTCTAACGATGCCGATCCGTGTCATTTAGCTCCTGCTAATACTCTGTCAATCATCTTCGAAATCGTTGATACAAGTTTTTAATTAAAACGTTCCGCGCCACGTGGGACATCGGAGAGATAAGGCTCCCATTAATCAAGTAAGAATATTTTTTAACTCGTTGCTCGAGAAAACTTGGCGTAAAAATACAATGTACGGAGAAATTGCGTAAATTTTGAATTCGTTGAAATTCTGTTTGCTATTTTTATCGAATCGAATGTTCCAAGATCGCTTTTCAGTTTTCTAGGATTATTTTTACTATTCTATTATTCTATGATAATTTCTTTATACTGAAACAACTTTACAGCTTCCACGAGATAATTTTTCTACTACTCACAAACAACCTTCTGACTTTCTAAAAATAATTTTCCTGTTACTCTACAAATTTCTATTTAATCTTATACATTTGCCGAGCCTCTTAATTTATTATTAATTCGCTCAGCCAAATGGTTGGAAATAAAGAGTTCGCTCTTCAAGAATTTACAATCGCAAACGGGGAAAATTTATCTGCGCAACAATTAAAAGCAGGGTGCACGAGAACAACCATTAAATATCTCACACGATGTCCTTGTATCTATATAAAATGTTAAACGAACGATTTCCAAACCAGGTCCCACAACTTAACCGACCCTTAACTCGTCTAAATCCGCAGGAGCGACGAAGAACGTTAATGGAGGCTCGTTGGAAGGAAGGAGAGCACCGATCGATATATCGCTGCGAAACTCGAACGTATCGGTGGTTCATTTTGGCACGATGCAACGGCGGATTGCCAACTTCCACAAGTTGCACGTTGCTACGTTATCGTCGTTCGATAGTCGGTCCAGTCTTGAAGGAACGAGACATCGTGGTCTCGTGAACAATGACTTCTGATCGACGTCGCTGATAACGGAACTCCATTTTGTGGCGAACTTGTTTCGGGGATTATGGTACAGGGTGGTCCAGTTATGGTTGACTGTACACTTCGAATAAATTCTCAAATATTCATTGCAATTATTTACTAAAAAAATTTTAGAGAATTTCAGAAAATTTCAGAAAATTTATACTTCTTAAATGAGGTAACAAAGAAATTTTTCTACCTTTGTTGGAATATGGAAGATACATTTTTTAATTACTGTAAAAACATTTAAGACACGTCTTAACGCAAGAGATGAGAATTTGCAAATTCATAAAATTGACATAAGAAGGAAACGATTTGAAAATGTAGCTTCTAAAAAAGATTTTTCATTAAAGAGTAAATACAGGATGAAGCGATATCTCTATTTAAACTTCCAATTTACTCGCCTGAAAAACCCTGGAAAATTTTGTGTTAATCAATAAGGATTATTTTTGTTAATCGATAAACGAAGTAGGAAATGATACCAATATTCAAGTTTCGAATTTTCTGTGTTGAAAAATTCCATAAAATGGAGTCGGAACAATCTGCTTCTGACACAGTGAAACATTCTCCTATAATTAACCTAACAAAAAACCGGACGTTACAATTACTCGAAGACGTGTCAATGGTTTCGTGTCGGAACACTGACGCACAATCGTTTCTTTTTCCTTCTTTATGAATCTTTTTTTCCACACAAAAACGCAATCGACACGTCAGCGTGGCGTAACCACAACATTTTCTACGACGATTACATAAACCGAGCATAATAATCACAGTATTGTGATTTATAAGAGAACGAGCTCGTGGCAACGTTCGCCGAATGATTCCACTCGGGTCATTAAAATCGCTCGCAATGACAGAGATGGTTCATAAGACCTGTCACATAATCCCAGACACGCTGACGTATTTATTAATGTCAATAGGCCTCGGTTTTGCCGTGTCATGGCCGGGGAAAAAAGTTTAGCGGGCAAAAAGCCATCGTGGACCGCTCGTGAATATTCATATGGTCGCGGGAACGGAGAACGACAATTTATAGAATGACGATGAAGTGTACTTCTGCGGCTTTCAGCCGAGAAAAAATCAATAATTCAGGTACGCTGTCCGCGCGAAAACGGCAGACTTTGCTCGGTTTCGGAATGTTTGAGGATAGGTTCCAGGAAATTGATACAAGCATCGGTTGTTTTTTCACAAGAGAATCATATCAGACGATACATTATTCATCATTCGGTGCTATCTTTCACTCTGTACCGCGAAACTTGTAATAAATAATAAAAAAAAGTGTACCCTCGTCGGACCCTTAATTTATCTTACCGAGTAACTTTCTTAATACCATCGTTAAAATTTAGTTTTCAATGTAAAGATATTTATCGATTAGTTAGTTAAGAACTAGCTTCGTGTCTGGGCGAACAATCATAGCGAAGATCGTTTTTAATTTAGCGGAAAGAAGAAAATGAAAGATCCGTCACAGGAGACGGTGTCTGACTATAACGTACCTATACTACTGCAGGGATTTATTTGAATTTAAAGGTACCCGCCGGATAGGTTTTCACTTTCGATATTAAATAATTCAGGAATGTTTCCATATGCATTATTATTCTTAAATAAAACGATGGAATCGTGTTCTTTTTTTTCCAAGTTGGAAAAAATAATCAAATTCTTCCCTCGTATTTTATTTATTTTAAATCGATAGAGACCTTCGAGCAGAAAATGTGAAAAAAAAGAAACGATAAAAAGAATTCCGTAAATTGCAAAATTAGTGTTATCCGCGCACGTACTCCTGAAACTATGTAAATAAATTCAATTCCAATTTGCAGGAAACTTGGTGAATACGTAATTTCTACAGAAAGGGTTAATCCAGCGTCTCGAAATCCGCCAGAATGCTGCATTCGCGATCGTCTTACATGCTTTTCATGCAGAAAAACCCGAAAGAGGATTATTGAATGGTCGCCAAAAAGGTCGTCGAAGGTTCTTTATTCGGGTCGACGTCCAAAGCCACGCAACAGGAACCCCTTTTTCCACGTTTATTTCGAGCCCTCGAACCACCATTTTCCTCCGTTCCAGAGATGTTTTCCTCAGCCACGTAAATTTCATCGCGAGCACAGCTGTTGTGTCGTCTTTACGTCAAACGACCGCGTGCTTTACATCGGTCCACGCTCTTAAATTTTCACACGGAATGTAAATATGCACGCGCGGACGAGGAAAGAACGTACGTTCGCATTCTGTTGCTCGATTGATGGAGGTCGTCGAAACCGAACGCCGAAAGGAAAAGGCTGACTCGCGAATAAATTCAAGGCTTCCTTTTAGAGGAGACCTGTGGTTTTCAACTTTCAACGCGAGAGAATGATCTTGTGCGATTTCCGTTTGAAGAACGGTCAAACGTGAAACCGAAGTGTTTTCGATTTACAATTTGTGGCCGAGACTGTTCGATCGAGACCCTCTTTTCGACTTATCACAGCTTGATTTGGTTTGATTTAATTTCTGGTTAGCGAAAGGGATGTTATATTTTATCAGAATGTAAATCTGTTTAAGTAGATTATGCCTGAGCTAATTAAGATCTCGCTTTGCGCTAAGTTTGGGATAAATTTGAAATATATCAACTCTCAACCAGATATTAAGTTTTGATGAGATTTAATCTGAGTTCAATTGTTGCCCGGTCTTACAGAACTTTACGTTTAATTAAATTTATGTTAATTTACAGCAGATTGAATTGGCTCGTAATTATATTAGAATTAAATTAATAAAGCTAAATATGTTCCGAATTAAATCCATGTTCCATAAGTTGCTTTCATTTCGTGTTGATAAATCGGAAATTTAATTAAAATATTGAGATCGTGTAAAAAGCAGTAAAAAAATACGTTCTATCGAAGACATAAAATTGTTCATTTTTAACGAACAGCGAGAGGAAATCTATCACACTTCAATTCGCATAATTATTCACCAGAGACTCGGATATTGATACGAAAGTATAATAAAATAATTCGTCCGACAAAACGTTTCTTATTTTCAGCAACGTGTAGAGTTAATGAATGTTACAGGATAAAAATACCTTCGACATTGTGTAATCTACACGAGCGTAATAACCAGCTTTGAGCATCCAACAGAGACACCTGCTGTAGAAAGGTTAACAAGAAAATCATGTCGCTGCTAGATTATACTTGCAAGGTTTTAATGAATTTTATAACTCTCATGGAGGTAATTGTTCCATTATGTCGTTATACTGTTCCGTTTGAGATTTAGTTTTTAAATGGCTGTTAAAATCCCTTACTCTATAAATTACACTATTCTTTGGCACAATTTTTAACACTACGGGTAACTCTCTCGGTCAACTTTCTATAACAAGAATATTAAATTATCCAGAAACCTACGAGTATATAATTTAACTTTCAATTCAACAATCTTCGTTACTCTTTCATTCAATATTCGGAATAATTAATCACCACTCTGCGCTTTTAAACTTTTTTAAATTTCACAGGACGATCGCGAGAATTTAAAATATTGTTTCGGAAGGAAAAAAAAAATTGCTAAGCTCTACGATTTTTTATTACCTGCTTAATTTGCTTCGTTTTAAAATAAAAAATTTCAATCGACGAAAATATAGAATTTAATTTGAAACTTAATCTCTGAAGTCGCCGCGGCGGCACCGGTGGAGCGCAACGGCTTAAATTATTCCATTTTATTTCGCTCATTTAACTAATTTTTCGTTCAAAGTTCTCTTTTACAGATCTCCAGCGTTTCCTCGGCCAAAATGAACCGCCTTGTTCACCCAAAAGCGAATCGTGTATTTTTACCTCTATTCTCAAACTTTCCAAGTCAGCCGTTCAACCGTATCAAACAATTTCGTAAACAAAACAACGCGTACGAGTTTAAGCATCGAAACCGGATTACGCGCCAGATACGGAAAGTAGCCGAATCAGTGACGGATCACGATCAGCTGAGTAATCGTCTCGCTACAGACAAAAGGTAACAAGGACAGCGATAATAAACGTGCGTAACGCGGATGGTCGCTTCGCGGTTTGTACAGGAAATAGTTTTGCAGACGAGTACATGTCGATGACAGGTGTCCTTCGCAAAAGCATCGTTACGTCGGTGAATCATGCGAATCGATGATATTCGTTATACTGACAAATAACGTCCACCGTGTACACGACTGGTCGACGGCTATTGTTTCAAAGCCGTCGTTTTTTCCGACGTTGAAACGAGCGTGCGCCGATGAGAACGAACAAGCAGAATTGAACAGTTAATATTCTAGTTTTTAATCATTTCGCCACGATGGACGATCGTAATCATTCGTCACGAAAGGATCACTGGATATTATCAACGGCGATGCCTGGTCGTTTGATTCATTGCAGTCACATTTTGAAATAACAGTGTTTGAGTAAATATCGTGTCGGATGAGAAAGATGTTATTCAACGCGTTCGATGAAGTTCGTCTCGTTTCAAAGTTCCATCTGTTTAAACCTTTTCCTATTAATTCGATACGTGTGTTCTGCACGGTTTTTAATAATTAAAAAATTGAAAATGGGATCTGTGATTCGCAATAGTGTGGGATTACGAAGCAAATCCATTATCCATGGTTTTGAAGAAAATCGCGAACAATTTCCTAAAATTTCCTTTGATAAATTTATAAAATTAGTAATTGGTCATTTTTGATTATTTTGATGGTTTTAGTATTAAAAGCGATGGTACGATTTTTATCTCACCCCTTAAATGCTTTTTATGATGAATTCGGAACGTAATTGGAGTTAATATGTGAAATTCATTTTTGAATTAAAAATGGTATCTGTGATTCACAATAGTCTATATGAAAAAATATATAATGTGAAGCAGACAATCTATTATCAATGTTTTTAAAGAAAATCGCGAAAAATTCCTTAAAATTTCCTTCGATAAATTTATAAATTTAGTAATTGGTCATTTTTGACCATTTTGGTGGTTCTGGTATTAAAAGCGATGGTACAATTTTTATCTCGCCCCTTAAACGCTTTTTATTATGAATTCGAAACGTAATTGGAGTTAATATATGAAGTGAATTTTTAGTTAAATTCCAAGTTATTATTTATTGTTCTCTTTAACTACGAAACGTTTCGACACGTACAGGAATGGAATTTTATTTTCGCCATCCTTTGAATTATATGACTGAAACTTTTTGTTATAAAATATGTACGTGAAATAATATATTCCCCGGTTGAATGGAGAATCGATGGCCGTGCAGTCGGTAGGGAAAGGAGATCGATAAATTAATATTCACCAGGAACGTCCGAAAATTCCTGCTCGACCAGCCAAGACGAATTTATGGTTAATGCACGTGTTTAGGCACTTTATTGGTGTTCCATGGCATTTCGCCGTCCCATAAACGTTCGAGCTAACGTGTTATCGTTGCTGGTTATCGTGTGCCTAATCTTTTACGCAAATTGAATAATTTTGCATGGTAATTGCATGGTTATTCCAGAGAAATCACTCGACTGAAAGGAACTAATTGCATGAAATTTGTATGATAAATATTTTTCCTCAACTTCGAAACCTTTGATACGAGTGTTTGTCAGCAAAATTACTTTGTGACCTAGAGTATTTTTCTTTCGAACTGCAAAGGAGGAAAAAGGGACACGATGATATTTAAAATTTTTAAAGTTTCAAGAAAAGGAAGGAAGCTTGATTAAAAGAAGTAAGAAATCCAAGAAGTTCGTGCAGGATGTAAAGAGCTACTAGAAGGCTAAGAACATAGAGGAAAGAAAGAAGAAAAATTTGAAATTCTGCAATAGTTTAGAAAAAGCAACAGAAAAGATCTAAAGCGGTACGATTTACGCACAAAAAAAAAAAGAAAATATAAAACGTATAATTTGAAATTCGAAGTTCGAGTCAGCTCTGAGGTATCATGAAAAAATATAGATTTCGAATTTAAACGCAAATATATATCCCTGTTACATAAAAAAAAATTATTAAGACTATTTTACTTTAAATTCCACGTACTCAAGTGTACATTTATTTTCATTCAATCTACTCTATCAAAGACAAATCGAGAAGTTTGTTCCTGGATTGTGCATCATTTAAATTAAGCATTTTAAAAATTAATTTAAATAATAGCATCTTGTTTGGCTAGAAGTTATTTTAAAATAATTATACATTAATATATTTATAGAATAACTGTCTCTCGAAATATTTTCGATCGTGTCGATTGTTTATTTCGTAGATAAGAAAATTATTTGAAAGTGATTTGTTAGATCTTGACGTAAAGTAATGTTATCTTACCTAGATTAATTTTTTCAGATTAAACGTTCATCGTTACAAACTATTATTATCTATCTTTGTCATGAATAAAGTTTGCCAAAATCTGCTTTGTTCAACGTCGAAACAGATGTCCCTTTGGGGAAGTATATTGAAAAAGTAATCCACGGGTAAAGGGTTATTTTTCGTCAGGTGTCGCACGATTTTGCAGGCGGCACCGCTCACGTAGAGATGGCCTGACGTCCGGTATAAAATTGCCTTCTTGCATCGAGAATCTTGAAGTGGCACTGATGCGAAAATTGGTTGGGTCGACACGGCTTTATTTGATGGATCGAAGCAGCAAGATGAAACGGAGCTGCTTCTAAGCCACTGAGCACAAAGAACTAATATTCTGTTCGTATACCTAGTGTACGATTTATCCTATTCATCGTTTCAAAAAAATATACATTCTAACAGAAATCCGATGTTTGAATAAATAAAATAGAAAATTTTATTATTTTTTTTTTTTTATTCGGTTGAGGTTTATAACGACGATAAATCTTGGCGATCGAAATTAAAAATTTTCTATTTTATTTATTCAAACATCGGATCTCTGTTAAAATCAAATACTGAAACTTTGAATTCTATTAAATTTATTAAATTCCATTAAAGATAAATTAACGTGGATCAATCAATCATCAACAATTAATTATGCAAACTTGAATTCTTACTAGGTTGATAGATAGATCTTCATTTTATTTTTCGGCCACAAAAAGGAACTCGGCTTACAATTTATTCCTACTCATTCTCTCTGCATGCACTCACATCTCACACCTATCATATGTACATTTTATCCCGATCTTATTTTACTTCTTACTTCCTAAACTTAACCGCTAGCCTGCAGACTATCTTTCATCCTATTCCTTTCCCTTCTCTTCTCCAGATTTCCAAGCCACTCTACCGCATTCTCTGCACACTTTTTATTTAGTAATTCCTCTATGTCAACTCCTCTACAGTAATTCCAACTATTATAATCACGTGTTAATAATCTCTAATAAAAGCCTTTTTTTCAAATAATTAACCACACATATTATTTAATAAATTTTGTTCCCTGATGTATCGAAAAAAGACGAGAACCTGTATTATTCGGTAAACAAATAAATTCCAAAGCGAGCGTCTAAAGATCAATTTAATCAGAGTAAAATGAAGGAGAACGATCTTTATCAGATATGTTCCAATCAGAACTGATACGTCCATAGAACGTGGACGGTCTGACGATATAATTGGCCATCCTAATGGCCAGCGTAATCCTTCTGCATCCAGTGAGCCAATTGAGAGCACACCTACGACTTGATGGGTTCTGGTTAAGAGCACAGCGTTGATAAATGGAGCATAATCAAGGGTTTGCATTTACTGTCATGCAGCCCACTTAATTGCTTGTAAACTATAGGCCATGCACGGAAATGCTGCGCAGAGTAATCGGTAATGCAATTGCTTGGCAAGCTTCTGTTTCCTGTCGCGTGAACGTTTCCATGTGAACGAAGAAATTCGAGAAACTTGATAATCGAACTATGCACGCACCATTTAATATACGATTAATTCTAAATAAATAATTCGTACGTTTCAATCAGACTCGTCAATGCTTCGTTTTAAACGACAATAAAATAAATCTTTTCTATAATATTTATAAAATAAATCTTTTTTATTATTTAATTTTGAAATAAAATAAATCCTTGTTATAATATTTATAAAATAAATCTTTTTTATTATTTAATTTTGAAATAAAATAAATCCTTTTTATAATTTAATTTTGAAATAAAATAAATTTCATGCTTAATTTTTATTTGCTCGTAGCTTTACGCTGAGATACACCGATGATTTATTTCAAAAACTCTGAATTTGAAGTTCGCAAGCAATAACGTAGCATCGAAATACAAATTTTTATTCGCGATTAAAATTATGAGAAACTGTAATAAATAATCGATGACAAAATATATATTTCCTGCAACTTTTTTCGCAGCAGTTTGCAATGGAAATGTTTTTCAATAAAGTCTTTCGAACATGTTCTGTTATAAATAAAATATACGCACACGCGACGATAAAAACATACATATTCACGAATTGATCGAAATCGATGAGAGATCGTGTACACGTTTTTGTATAAAATAGACAAATTTTTTAATTCGTATCGTGAATTCGAAATTTTAATTACAGATTATAATCGATGCACGGGAAAAAAGCTTCCGTTCCGTATTTTCAGTTAACTTTACATTAAAATGTATTTCATTACAAAAAGCTTTTCAATAATTTCACTTCATCGATGCAAGTTAATAATCATTCAACATTTATTTAACCTGTTCTGCGATCATTCGAATAACTATTAATTATTCTACGCAAAGCTTCAGGAATTTAATATCCACGAAATACAACTTATGCAAAAATTAAATTTACAATTTAAAAATTAAGATCGCCAAGATTTGCTCGTCTAACAAAATAACTGTATGAAATTTAACATTCCAGCGTCCCTTTGACGAACCGCAACCTTTCATCTCTAAATATGTTTCATTTAATTAATTAACGGCATTTGCAGCGCTGTTGATTGGAAATTACAAATTTTGATCGCGAGTGGCATATTTTTCAGGCGCATTGTAAAAGCACGCGTTCCAACCGGCGTAACATGTAATATTTATTAACTGTGCAGCAGGGTCTGATGTTAACATAAATTTTAATGAAGTTTTCATGCCGGTACGCGAGACCGCGATCAATTTCAAAATAAATTTTAATGAATTTTACGAGTTCGCGTAAGTAGAGTAAAGTTAATTTTAATATTTTACACATGTATGTACAACCGTGTTTACGTGTGGGTGTACCGCAATAAATTTTCCCAACGCTGATCATCGCAATTATCTTTGAAACCGTTTTGTTTCCCAATAAAATGTCTGGTATTGCGAAATCATTTAAAAATAATGCTGAAACGAATCTGGAAAAATTAATCTTTATAATTTGCTCCAAAACTATGCAAATTATTTATTTATAATATACACGGTAGATATTAGAAACATATAAAATTAATTATTCGAAAATAATGATTGAAAAGAAAGAGAGAAAAATTGAGAACCAGAGTACAAAAACTTTCGTATTTCTGAAAAAGAAAATTGTTGTCGGTGAGTGTATACAGCTGATAAAATACTCGATCGAACGGCATAACGCGATTATGTATTGTTTTGTAAAACGAACGGCGACTACGATCGACTTTACGAGATCCCAAGTCGATATTGCCACGTCGAAATCGGAACACGGCTCGGTTACGATTTCATTTTCTAGCTCCGGCTTGTTTTTCCATCGTCGGCGGAGCAGAAATTGTTTAAAAAGAAATCTCGTTCTCGACCGACGATGACATCCGCATCGATCAACGACAATCTAACTGAGATTCGAAAAGTGAACCAATATCTCGGAGCCTTTGTAGGTGAGTTAACCTCTGTTTCNAAAACGAACGGCGACTACGATCGACTTTACGAGATCCCAAGTCGATATTGCCACGTCGAAATCGGAACACGGCTCGGTTACGATTTCATTTTCTAGCTCCGGCTTGTTTTTCCATCGTCGGCGGAGCAGAAATTGTTTAAAAAGAAATCTCGTTCTCGACCGACGATGACATCCGCATCGATCAACGACAATCTAACTGAGATTCGAAAAGTGAACCAATATCTCGGAGCCTTTGTAGGTGAGTTAACCTCTGTTTCAAATTCTTTCTAACTTTATTTGACCAAACGATGCGTAACTTCAGAAACGCTATTTATCATTAATTATTCATTTATTGTATATTTTATTTTTTATCTTACATAAAAATTATTATTCTCATTTTTCTTTCAAAGATTTTTTTAGTCACGTTAATAACTTACAATTAGAGATAAAATCTGATGAATTATTGAATTAAATTATAGAATCAAGCTGAATTTCTGACAACATGATACGGAAATGTATATTAATATATATTTTAATATACCTTATTTGTCTGCTTCTTACTATTATAATTCTTTGCATGTTGTACCTTTATTTAGAGGCCTCTATGAGCACACGTCTGTAAGTTACAAATTTCAGTATAACAACAAAATTAAATTCAAATTTCCTGTATCGATTCATTAAACATTTAAAACCTTCTCCCACAAATATCCTGTTCTCTAAATCGATAATTAAATTTAAGTAATTTTCAGTACAAAAGATAGAACGATCGCCAAGAAATTTTTCACGGACCAAGCTGAAGCAACCAAAATCATTTTCCTCGAGCAAACTTCTCGTGTTTACTTACAACTTCTCACAATGTTTAATTTAAAACAGCTCAATATTTTGTTCAGTATTTCATTATTTCTCTACTACACGTGTACCAAACTTCCACATTTACCACACACGTGATACACAAAATACGTCACACACTCGCACCTTTCTCCTTTTCCGCCTAAAAATCACCCGTGCACGCTCATCCACGGAACGTCCGTCAAAAACCCTCACCCTGTTCCCAAACAAAGGGAACCGTGTACACAAAACATAACTCGTTGAAGGAACTCAGACCCAACGACCTCAACCCTTTGTCATCCAGTTTCTC
>SMSQ01021151.1:0-15887 GCA_019453375.1 Ctenoplectra terminalis
AAGTATTTAGAGAATAATCTTTTTTTTCCAGAGGCCATTTAAGATTTGACTAACTAGATTTTATTAATCAATTCTTGAAACCCAATTTCTTTGAACTGATCAAAATTTCATTCAATTTATACAAGGAAATTTTTATTTATTTAAACAATCAGTTCACACTAAATTAAAAAAAAAAAAAAAAAAAAATTAGAACGGCCATTTGAATAACATAGAAATTAATTTTTATCTACTGGTATACAAGCTTCTGGTATCGTGTCATTAAACGGGTAACATCTTTTTCTCTTTCTTCTTTTTTACAATGATAAACGTTATCAGCACAGCTTCCTGAATGTCAGACCTGATTCTCCAACTGTTCCATTAACGTCACCCCAGTTGAAGAGCTCAATAGAAACTAGAGAACTCGTTCAACAATAGCCAGACAGTTCTAGGGTGTGAGACTACTCTTTCTGCTAACGATACTTTGAATAAATATTAACTCTTTGCACTCGAACGTCTCCTCTCAGGGGATATCAGAGTTTATTAATAATATTAACGCATTGCACGCGGGAAACGTACTTTTAGGTTTTTTGCAATCTGTCACTGAAGCACGGGTCACGTAAAAGTACGTATTTAACACTAGAACTACCGAACAAGTCAAAATGACTTGTTCATAATTTCTTATAGAAATTTTAGAAATTTACAATAATGAATTTTTGAGGATTTTCCGCAATTTTTTGTAAAAAATATGCATAAAGAATTGTTACCCTTATTATAGGTATTTTTCGAAATACCTATCATTTTGATTTCTTTGGTACAAATAACTCTACTTTAATCGCCGGTAGTCCCTGAAATTTCCGTTTAGGCGTCGTTGGTTTTTGAAAACTAGCAGTATCAATTTTAAAAAATAATACCTTATAATTCATTAATGGATTCTATTAACACTAAACCTACCGACGATTAAACTATACCTGCTTGTATCAAAGAAATTACAATAATAGATACTTGGAAAAATACACAGTGCTAGAGAAACAAATCTTTGATCATATATTTTACGGAAAATTACAAAAAAATATTCAAAAGTGCATTGTTAATAATTTATAAAATTTGGACAAGAAATTACGAAACGGTCATTTGACCGCTTTGGTAGGTTTAGTGTTAAATCACATTAAACAAAGACACGACTTTCCTTCGCAGGCCTCTACAATTTTCTTCTTAAATTCTTAACAATGTTGCAACCAAATGTTTTTGTTGAGGAGGTTACGTGGAGGAGTGTGTAAATAATTATGTTTAAGACACGGTGGAAGAAAAGTATATATATATTTAGATAGTCTTAGGAGGATGTGTATGAGACGGGCGCACGGTTAGAACTAAAAAATTTATTTGTAAAATAAATTCAACAGAGTTTTGACTAAGTATATTTAGTAATATTGATGATGTGTTACAAAAATGACCTGGAATGGTGTTCTTAGTTTGAAGGAAAAAATCGAACTACTTCCTTTGTTCTTTTGGGATGTTCAGGTACGCATCGGAACCGAACACACGGAAATGTCCTATGTCGGTCTTTCGATCGAACCACTTTTCAAAAGGCGTTTGCACTTCCCCTTGCTGCATGATTGTTCGGTTTAACACATAACACGCAGTGTTAACTGCTTCACTCCAAAGTTCTATCGCAATGTTCTTACCTAAGTGCATCGATCTCGCGCATTCTACGATCGTTCGGATTTCTCGCTCGGCCCGACCATTTTGCTCGTGTATATAAGGTGATGAAAACTCGTGTATGATGCCTTTGATTTTCATATGTTTCGAAAAATTTGCTGCTGTATATTCTGTGCCACTGTCCGACCGCAACAATAATAACGCTTATTTTTAACATTTTTAATAAATACCAACCATAAATATCTACTAAAAGAAGCAGTAAAAAACAAAAAAAAATACTCCGAGTTCAGACAGAATCAAATCGAATACAATTCTTTACGGCGCAAAAGAGCCTGAGTTTAATTTAAACTCACAAGCCAAAATTAGATTTAAAGTACCAAACATTACGTTACGCCGGTACGAAAAACAGGACCACGCTTTCACCGATCACTCTCTTCGTGCGTATCAAAACAGATCTGCGTTTCTCGTTCGTCAGGTATGTAAAACGGAACGAAAATAGTCGTTCGATGATATTCGTTGCTTCGACGAGTCAAGAATTAAAATTCTACGTGGATTCGCCATAAACTCTTACGAACTCTTGACGAACAAGTCCGCCATATCGCAACTTGTTTAATTCTTCTGTACCTTAACCCTCTGTTAATAATTAATTATTTAATATTAATGTAATAAAAAAAATTAATTATTTCAATAGTTTAAACAGCAATCGTCCTTCAGGAGGTTAATGTTATATTATATTATTGCTATTAAGATTCTGGTATAACCACCTACGATGTAACTTTTACGCGTTAGCATAATTTATTGAACAGCCACATACGTTCAAAGCACGTCAAGGATGGGCGCAACGAACGCCTGCGAACGTATACTGTGTAATATGCGAACGCAGATACCACCGGAAGAGTCAATTCAACGGCTTCTACACGGCACATTTATTTATGAGAGCAAAATAGAACGGGTCGTTTAAGTGCGTTAATTGATCGTCGGGTCCTGACATGCACACCGTGCACCTGAATAACAACACGATGCATACCGATGCTTCGATCACGTTCGTGATAAAAGAATGCGATGAACGTTGACGGTACACGTGAATGAATGCGCGTACATATGTATATGACTGTGGACAATACGAGTAAAAGTCCACATTCCAAAGTTCTCCACTGCGCGAGATTGGAGATGTTCTTGTTCTGTGGTTTTTGAAGCAACCTTAATATTTTTCTGAATTTCTGTGACTTTTCTGATTTCATACTTTAGTATGAAAATTTTGGATCGAAGTATTTGGAAATCCGAAGATTTGGAAATTTGGAGTAATAAATTCGAAGATTTGAAAATCCGAAAATCTGAATAATCGAAAATTTGGGGCTTTGAAAATTTAAAGAAAAAAAAATTCGAGGCTTTAAAAATTTTAAACCTGAAAATTCGAGGCTTTAAAAAATTGAAAATCTGAAAATTCGAGGCTTTAAAAATTTGAAAATCTAAAAATTCAAAGCTTTAAAAATTGGGAAATTTAAAAATTTGAAGGTTTAAAAATTCAGAAATCTAAAAATTTAAAAATCTGAAAATTCGAAGCTTCAAAGCTTGAAAATCTAAAAATTCAAAGCTTTAATAATTGGGAAATTTAAAAATTTGAAGCTTTAAAAATTCAGAAATCTAAAAATTTAAAAATCTGAAAATTCTAGTCTTTAAAAATTTGAAAATTAAAAAATTAGAAGCTTTAAAAATTCAGAAATCTAAAAATTTAAAAATCTGAAAATTCGAAGCTTCAAAGCTTGAAAATCCACAGGTTTGAATTCCTAAAAATATGAAGATTTCAAAATTTTAGGATCGAAAAATTCGGAACTCTTAAAAATCTGAAAGTGTGTACCATTCAAACGTTGAAAATTTCAAAATTTCAGATATAAAAATTTAATAAAAAATTAAAAACCCTTACACGAAACAATTTATTGCACTATTACGGTAAACGACACGCATAACAAATAACAAAAGAGCCTCTTGGAAACCACAAATTACCGGACATCCATACGAATTAAAACTTAAACCAATATTTATTTCAAATGTGCTGGAAATGAATAAGAATAATTATACAAGTTACGTGTTCGATCGCTCACGTACCTGACGTCTTTTGTAAAACAATAAGCTTAACGTATTTTTCTGCACAGTTACACTTGATACAACAAAAATTCTATTCAAGTGAAACATTACACGTCGACATCCTTGAACAATCAACTTTTCTAAGTATAGCTTCGATATTCCAAGTATCAATGTACTTTGCGTTTTGTTCGAAGACACAATAATGTAATTTTCCTAGGAACACGTATAGTCAGTCGTGACTCGTCCATTTGCGTAACCAATTAATTAATCAGCCAGTTCGGAGCAAGGTCGTGCAGATACGAATTATTTAATGAACAATATTTTTACCTATACGGTGTCTCTCGACGTTATGATAAATTTGAACAGCTGAACCTTGAATGCGAGAACTGATGCAAGTGTCGAGGTACCTCAAGCTAATCGATTCAATTAAATCTTCCACCTCTGCTATGTTTTTGTAGATAATTCTCTTATGGTATGTTTCGCTTGTTTTTCCTATCTAGACTGCAGTTTTTTTTATGCAAATTCATGTTTTTACGAAGGTAGCGAAATAGTGAATCGGTGGAAAATGATTTCAGATACTTGAAAACTCGAATAGTTGAAAATTCAAAGACACGAAAATTCGAAACTTTAAAATTAAAAAATTCGGAAATTTGATAAGTTGAAGATTTGAAAATTTGAATTTTTAAAGATTTGAAAACGCAAAAATCGAAAGATTTAAAAACGCAAAAATCCAAGGATTTGGCAATGCTAAAATCCAAAAATTTTAAAACACAAAAATCCAAAGATTTGGAAATGCTAAAATCCAAAGATTTAAAAACACAAAAATGCATAAAATTAAAAACGCAAAAATTCAAAGATTTAAAACACAAAAATCCAAAGATTTAAAAACACAAAAATCCAAAGATTTAAAAACACAAAAATCCAAAGATTTAAAAACACAAAAATCCGAAGATTTAAAACACAATAATCCAAAGATTTAAAACGCAATAATCCAAAGATTGAAAAGGCAAAAATCCAAAGATTTGAAAACACAAAAATCCAAAAATTTAAAACACAAAAATCCAAAGATTTAAAAACACAAAAATCCAAAGATTTAAAATACAAAAATCCAAAGATTTAAAACACAATAATCCAAAGATTTAAAACGCAATAATCCAAACATTTGGAAATGTTGAAATCCAAAGATTTAAAATTGCTAAAATCCAAAGATTTGAAATCGTTAAAATCCAAAGATTTGAATACTCTAAAACATTGAAAATTTATGTCATAAAAAACACCACAATTTAAATGTTTTGTACATTTTTTCACCTTACGCGCATTCCATGCAATTCTGAACCATCAAATTTTTTATAAACGCATAAAAATCCTCGATCTATTCATAATTAAGCAACTATCGTCACCACGTGCTGACAGAATCAAATAAACGAGGCTCGAGAACTCTTACTATAAAACAACAGCCTAGAAGCTTAGCTACCCGCACGTGAATCGTTATTCATTGTATGTACGGGAACAAAACCGAAGATTGTATAACTCTCTGCAGTGAATGGAGAGACTGCAATTAAGAGTAAGTTGGTCACCGGGTGATGGTTACACTCTCTGCGTCAGTTACGCTGTAGTAATTAACTTGCTCGACCTTACGACTCGTTAATATTACTAAATTACTCAAAGATTTGCTTGAATTATTTCCAACATCGAATCATTGAACAAAACCTTAATACCACATAAAATCTGTCTAAAATAATTTTTTAAAAATTATATTTCGAAATAAACATAGTAATAATACCTACGAGAAACGTTAATATATCAGAACAATAAATACTCCCTTAAGATTCTATTAAATAAATAATCAAAGAATTAATTTCACTAATATAAAAGACAAAAAACAAAATCACCGTAAACCTTGAATTTTATATTTAGAAAAACCCTTCGATCCTTCCACCCCTTCAAAGTGTAGTAGAATAATAAAGTAAATTAAAAATAAATTTAGTATGCGAAGAACGAATCTAAAATACGTCCGTATCCATCGACATTCAAATGGAATTTCAATTTCATAAATAACAGTAACAATTCTTTGTACATATTTTTTTTTTTTTTTCTGAAATGCATCACTGTAACTTCATTAAATTTTTACAAGAAATTATGAACCAGTCGTATCGACACTCTTTCCAATATTCTTCCATCGGTCGACAAAATCCAACGAAGAGGAAAAACAGAATATAAAGCAACCTAAGTCTCGTTTTACAAAGACGGATACCGGATCCACCAACGCGTCCCCCTATCGAACACGCAAATAATCTCATTAAGCTATTAAAACGAGCACCGACGATACAGAAAAGGAACCGTACGAACGCCACAGACCACGCAAGCTGCGAACGAACACAAAAAAAAATGGGGTCCGGACCTTTCCACCCTAGTAGGGAGTCATTCGCTCGCAAGGGGAGAACAAGAAGGAAGAAATAAAAAGAAAAGAGCTTCAGGATCGTCACGAAAGACAGAAAAATGAATCACAGGAAATGTGTCAAGTGCGCGATAAAACGACGTCGAATTTATCATTTTTCTATATACCGGATGTGGATACAGCATCGAACGTCGTGCATCATTTTCACAGAAATGTAACAAAATTTTTACTAGAAATATGGAAACAGATTGTATCTGGATATCCTGTTACCAGCAGTAGCGTCAAATTACAGAGGTGACCCCTGTGTATAGGTATTTCAGAATTATAGCAATTGCAATTTTTCTCTATACATAGTGTCCCAGAAAAATGTATATACTATTTAACGGATCGTAACTTTCTGATTTTTCTTTCTCTTCACGGTGTAATTAACCCTTTTAGTGCCGGAGGCCGATATATCGGCCCGCGCTTTGTAGCGCTTTACTATTCGCATTGCGGGAGAACTCTACCTCAAAATAAATTTATAATACTTTATAAATGATCTAATTTCATTATGAGAGAATTAAAAAAAAATACTAAACATAATTTTGTTTCAATGTGAAGAGATAATCCGTCCGGCGCTTATCATGTACCTTCGAGATATTTTTTATTTTTGTTATGTAATATTATTCATCTTGTTACAAAATATATTGGAAATGCAAAGTATATACTTTGTAATAAATGGCCTATATAAAATTATGATGAAAAGATGACTTTTTGTACGTGCAAATACGTTTTGCAAGCGAGAACTCAACTTTTACTTTCTTCGTGATCTTTTATACCTTTGTTATTTATATAATTTTCAATGAATTTAGAAAAACTAGTGTCCTTGTTTTCTTCTCTATCTCGTTCTTAATATACTGCTTTTTGAATCGTGTAAATATTGTTTCTTGTTTGGTTTTTACGAGCATTTTCCCAAACCCTAGTAAAACCGTGAAATTCGGCCGGTTATTTTCGCATAGGCACCTCTTTTTCGCCTGGCACTAAAAGGGTTAATTGGAAATAACGAGTGGACCAAGATTAACTTGTAAATGTAAATCTTCTGCACCTAAATGAAACATGTAAATCTTCTGCACCTAATTTAAGCTTTGATCCGATATGGTATTACCTAGTCTAATGGTCACTTTCGTCTTGCACCGGGACTGTATCCCAGTCATCCATCTGCTTTACACATGTCTCAAGTGGAATTTACTTCATTGGTTTCGTATTAAATCAACGTTTTTGTTGCTAATAACCCATTCGGGTTGATGCAACTTTAAATTTAAATTAAAAAAGAAGATTAACTTTTGAAAAAAGAAAATTTATTTTAAGACGCTATTGGAAGCATATATTTTATGTAGAATCTGTTGCAGTTTAAATATTAATTTTATATGTGGATAAAAAGTGAAGTTGTAATCATTCGAACTGTGTATACATTTTTGGACACCCTGTATTGTAAGAAATAATTTTTATTTACATTATTATACATTATTATATATTTTTAATTATTATTATAAACTGTTTGTTCTAGTCTGAGGTATATTATAGCCAGTTTGCATTTAATGGACTAAAGATTTATTTCTTACAGGATCCAGTGCGTGACTCAATTTAAAATAGAAAAAAAAAGAAAATTGACTTACATTTTTTGGACAGTTCTCACGGATGTTATTTTATTTTTGTCGCGATGCAAGAAATTCTAGATGATATAAGCATAGTCATAGTACTGTAAGACAACGTTTATGAACCTGTTATTTTCCGTGTACACGCAATTCGTTGGTCGCTTTTCTAACAAAGAAACGACATTACTGATACGAAGAAAAAAAAATGATACGCTTGAATCGAGGAGTTCTGCAGTCGGTTTGGGCTTTCACTTCTGCCCTCGCGGCTCGATTATGTAAGAAAAATCGTGCAACCCACCTGTGATTATTCGGTGTGTAAGTTCGGACTTAAATCTGAGGCGGACACGCGCCTTTGGTTTTCGAATCGGTGTAATTCGAGAAATAAGAAGTGTCGGTGAATTTAACGTTGAATTTTCTTTTTTCTGTATTTGAATTGATTTTATATATAGATTTCCGTAGTAATTAATTGATCAAAAATAATTTTGAAAGCTATCGATACTATATTTTTCTTTCTTTTTTCTTTTCGGAATTTTTGATACGAACTTTCAGTAAAATTAAATTGTTTCTAAGCGAAAATTGTAAAAAGTAATCGTGAAAGTTATCATTTTTATTTAATCATAAGCGATAACGTTTTATGAGACTCTAGAAATAAGTTTTTATAGTGATTTTATTTATATTCTAAGAAAAATTTGAAAAACAGTAGAAAAGGTAGTGGATTTATTTTTTTCGTTTTTAAGGGTAGAAATACTAATTCCTTTGATAAACAATATTTTTGAATGCAGACGTTATCTAATCCCTGAATTTTTATCTGCAGTAGACCGTAGTGATAAGCGGTACATTACGATATTCTTGTTTTATCATTTCCCACAGTCATGGATAACTGCGATTAGATAAAAGATTGTTCTTCCGAAATTATGGTTCATTGACCAAGATGGTGTTTTGTTTTTAGACACGATATTTATTTTTTCTAACACGTTACCGAACTATTACCAAAGATAAAATCAACTTTCTTCGGAAGGAAGGGAAAACAGTTTAATCACCTGCTTTAACGGAGAACTAAAACAAAATTGTGAGCAAGATAAAATTCTTTTTCACCGATAAGGAAAATTAAAAAGAAAATTAAACTTTGAACTTAATTGTGTATGAAAAAAAAATCATCCTTTCGATTTTATAACTGATTATAAATATTTTTAAAAATTTGAATATCAATTTTGATCGATAAAAACACGAAAAAAGAATTGTTGCTTTTCATAAAAATAAAAAGCGAGTTTCTTTTAAAAGAAAAAAAAAGTATTGCTGCAAGAAAATGTAAATCGTACTTTTTGTCTTCGTTTGTAAAAAAATGTGCAACACAAAGAGACGAACTATATTTCGTGCTACTTCTCTCATGAAAATATTGAATCATAAAAAAAATAAACAGCTCGGAGAGATGAATGACTAAAAACAAGGAAGTCAACTCTCGACGCTACTCATTAGAGGACAGGAAATACTCCATAAAAATCGAGGAGCACATTCTGGTTGGTTACGAATTTACGACACGCCGACAAATCGGTTTGCATAGAATTTTCAGTAACGTATACATAACACACGAATTTAAAGATACCTTATCTGCAGTGAAACTGGAAGAACATGCTGCAATAAAACGTCATTTTAGTTAGATAACGTAAGACTTTAAATTAAACGGATTATTTCTGTGTTTGAAGCACGTAATACAGAGGAAAGTGATATTAAACCATTTCTAGGAGAGATCGAAACTGTGTAATAAGTTGTTTAATATTTGTTGAATAAAATAGGCATTTTTAACTATCTGCTCTTTTTTAATTCTCTTTAATTCTTTTTAATTATTTTTAACTCTTTATTAATATAAATATCAGAAGAAATCTATACTTTTTTATATAAAGAGAATGATTATTATATTAGCGTAAAACTTAATAATTATTGAACCGATCTTCTTCAAATTTTAAAACATTATTCCTGAATACTCTGTGACGAACATAGGTTACGTAGCATGTTTCAAAAATGCGTTATTAACGTATAATTAATATGTAAATTTTCTCTACGATACCTCGCGCGTAGCAGTACCGCGATGCCACCGCCAGGTGGCGAAGCTTCTCGCGCGCTTTCTCGCGAGAGAACTAGATTACGGATATATGTGATTTAAAAAGATAATTGTAATTAATATGAATCAATCACGCTAATATATCTGGCGAAGCAGAGAAAGAGGATGGTAATATATTAACAGAAATATAAAATAAATGTAATAGAATAAAAAAATAAATTCAAATTGGAATCTAATAGAAAATAGAAGAATATAGAAATATGAATACAAACAGTATTTGAAGATTTAAAAATATTTTATGTTTCTATCAACAAACTTATCCGTTCTTACGTTTCAACTAGCAAATTAACCTTTAAACAAATAAATTAAAAAATAGTAAATTTAAAAAATAAATTCAAACTGGAATCTAATAGAAAATATAAGAATATAGAAATATGAATATAAACTGTATTTAAATTTGAAGATTTAAAAATATTTCATGTTTCTATCAACAAACTTATCCGTTCTTACGTTTCAACTAGCAAATTAACCATTAAACACAATCACCTAGATAATTACTATCATTTCGATTACCCTTCGTGTCTCAATTAATTCATTTCTGACCTCTTCGAAAAAAAGAAACAACTAACTTATCTAACAAAATTACGATTATTTCGTTACAAAGTACACGTTTAAAATAATCTTAATATTTTTTTAATTGATTCATTAGAATTGATGATATTAGAACAAGCCATTCCAACTGATACACGATTATCTTAATCATTCCTCCATTTTCTTTCTCAATATCATTAAGCTTTTTTCTTTTCTTTTTTTTTTCATTTTATGTACCGCAAAAATCCTTGACCACGGAATGACGCGATTATATACGTGAGTATATGTATACATATATGTATTGTATAAAACACAACTGCCGCAACAGCTTGCCGCAGTTCTGCATCGATCTCATTCACTATATCTGTGTAACTTTCGTGCATATAATCTCGACAAATCGTCCATCTTGAAGAAGATTATGAACCTTACTTATTCTTACTTGAAAGACGAACGATGGAATCGATTTTCTTTTTTTTTTTTTAATAGAGGAATTTTTTTTTTTTTTTTTAAAAAAAATAAAAAAACAGAAATAATATTTTTGATGAAAAAGAAAAAGATGATAACGAAGAGGATCATGGCCACTACTGACCTACTCTGATCTATATGACCGGTTACAAAAGTTATAAACAGTGTAGCACTATGTAGAACATTTAAGAACATTTATTATATTTAAAACATAAACACTAAAGAACATCTTAGAGGATTTATATTGGATTTACGCTGAAAGAACACAGAGCACCCTTGTGTTGCATAGGCTTTGAAATTTTTTCGCTAGAATAATACCATTTATAAGGACGCTATACGTATACACTGGTGTAACCTAGATATTCGTTTCGCAAGAAGAACATTCATGTATTTAATAATATACATTGATTAAGGCTGGATAGAATATGTATACGATTAAGTAGGGTGTTGCGTTAACACTATACTACTCTTGAAAAGTGTTCCAGATCTATGACACAGAACCTGAATCTTGAAACTTTGAACGTAGGGATGAAATTGTTATTTGAAAATTTAAAATCTGAAATCTGTATGATGAAACATGGAATTTAGAATTTAAATCTTGGAATTTTAGGATTGCAGGGTTTAAAATTTAAATATGGAGCTTAAAACTTGGATTTCTAGGATTATAGGGTTTAAAATTTGAAATATGGAGCCTAAAACTTTGAACTCACATTTATTACTCACAAATTAAAATTTAGAACCTAAATTCTGAAACCTAAAATCCTAGGAGCTTAGAATTTCAAATCCAAGTCTTTGATACCTAGAACTTAAGATCTAAATCCTTAAGAACTTAAAACCCAACAATTCAAATATTTAAAAGTTAAAATCCAAACATTTAGAAGTCAAAAACTTAGGTACTTGAAACCTACAAAACTTAGAACCCAGAAACCAAAACCGAAGACTTGAAGCTTAAAATTACAGAAACTGAAACCTAATTTGCACGCTACAATAAAGAACGTTCGCCTTTTTCTTTCTCCTACGTTCTTTTATCGACGAACACAAAAATCGCCTCCGCTTTCGCGATTAACCTCGAACAATGGCCGGCAACAATGTTCCCATGAATAGAAACTCATTGTTTGAAGAACCAGTCGAAGGAGGATCGAACTTGAAAAAACAAAGGATTCGAGACAAAGACGTGGAATTGTTTGTGACTCAAGGAGGATTAAATATGCAAGAAGAAGAAAGAGAAGAAAGACGCAATTCAGATAAACTGAAACGTATTGAATTCGTTCAATACGACAATTATAATAATTTACGACCTTCTGCAACTTGAATAACCTTTATTATTATTCGTTAAACTCATCTCAGTTATTACTACTATGATACAAAACGAAAAAATTTTTATCTAAGAAAAAAAAAATCGAAAAGAAAATATTAAAGGTAATTTTAAGATTTCTATTTCACCTTTAATAATAATAAAAAAAAAAAAAAAAAACGGTTTCTATCGAGTTACATTTCCCTGGTTGCAAAACGATATTGCGAAAATCCCTTTCACGCATTATTTACTCCGTCGGTGTTCAAATAACTCTTCGATTTTGATCAAAAACAAACTTTTTTTCTCGTATTTTTTATTCATTTATTTGAACAAGATATAAATTTGTGTAAATCTCGATTGGTAGATTATTACACGATATTTATCAATAATAAAATTACAAAGACCAGTTTCTTGCACAGAAATCGATTAATAAATGAAAAATCTAAAATTGGTCTGATTGTTGGAAACGATTTTTACTTTATTTCATTTTCAAAAAAAAGGAAACCTTTTTTTTCGTACTATTGAAACTTCGTGACTCACGTTTCATTTATTTTCGAAACCTATACGATACACGTTGAATGTTAATGAAATTTAAATTAACATCTTCCCGCCACAATCTTCAAAAACAAAATTCCAAGTTCGCTTCGAATTTTAAGCTCCAAGAATAATAATAACAAAAAAAAAAGGAAAATCTAATAACTATTTATCAAATTAATGAACTCGTAAACGCTGTTGCAACCAATATCGCAATCTGCAGAGAACTAACCACGAATAAATAAATTAATGATCCGATAAATGAAATTTTCCAATAAGTCAACGCTACAAATTAATTCTCTGTATTTATATTACCAATCCTAATTTCTATACTTTTACTAAATTTCCAAATTCTAGTCTAATATTGTGAGAACATTTGTAATTTAAAATATTTAGAAAAAAGTGTAATAAACGATACAATAAAAGAAAAACCTGAAACATATAAATTACAATAAACTGGAATATTTTTATTTTATGTAAATATATTACTTATGTTTATTTATAGATTTAAGTACTTTTAGCGAGCAATCTAAGCGTAGAAATATCTCTCAATACGTTCATTCGCATTCTTCCATTCACCTTAGACTTAACAAGTTTCACAAAATTCCTCCGCAACTCATTGGTACAATTAGAGTTTGCAAGGAAATCGACGCACGCCAAAGGAATCGTGTTATTCAGAATGCTGACGCGAATTAAATTACACTCGACGAGGATTATGAGCAGAAAATATTTCAGTTTCTGTCAACAAGTGATCTATATAGTTTTACTTTTTAATAATCGGATCATCTTTCGTAACCAATTTTTCTTTAATTTTTCTTTACTTACATCAAACAAAACAAAACAAAACAAAAAAAAAATCGTTTCATTCGCGAATGTCGCGTTGTCATTGCCGGAAAATCCAGTCACTGCGCATAGAAATATCTAATTACACCTAATGGCGCGTTTGCATTTCGTTAGGAAACCGAATCGCGTATCGAAGCGATTTCAACGATTGAAAAGATCGATAAAATAAGAGAAAGTTTTGTGGCTAGTGTTTTACGACAATTTTCTTGATAACAATGGAAAAAGGAGAGCGCTGTATTCTTGTTACAATTTTCTTTTGATTTATTGATCGTGATACTGTATCATTAACGGTATAAAAAGCATTAACAATAATAAAAAGAATAATTATTTAGTTGAAATTGCGTTTACGAAGCGTAATTAAGTTTTCTCGCAAGAAAATCTATATCGTTACGATGCTTTCGTTTTTTTTCTCATAAATGATACCGAACGTCCGCCATCTTGAAACACCCAGAATTTAACACTAGGTTTACGGGCATCGATTAGATTTTAATGGGTACATTGAAATACAAATTTTTTGTACCATTATTAGTTCGGTTTACTTCAAATTAACAGATTTCTATAAGCAGAGATTTACTTCGTACATTTTTCTATATAAATCGTTAGACAAGGAAATTTATAAATTATTAACGGTGCACTTTTGAATATTTTTTTTGTGATTTTCCGTAAAATGTATGATCAAAGATTCGTTCCTCTAACATTGTGTATTTTTCCAAGTATCTATTATTGTAATTTCTTTGNCGTTAGACAAGGAAATTTATAAATTATTAACGGTGCACTTTTGAATATTTTTTTTGTGATTTTCCGTAAAATGTATGATCAAAGATTCGTTCCTCTAACATTGTGTATTTTTCCAAGTATCTATTATTGTAATTTCTTTGATACAAGCAGGTATAGTTTAATCGTCGGTAGGTTTGGTGTTAATTGTTCTTTTATTGTAAATAAATATAACGAAACGTTCGTTCACTCAAGTTAGACGAGGAAACAGTGGAATGTTGTACATTTAGAACGATATTAAATCACGTCACACTAAGAAACATTAAAAATTTGATTCACTTGATTTTACTAAAATTTTCAAACAACAAGTTAGCTTAAAAATAAGTTTATACTTCGTGTGATAATTAATGTATCGAAATTAATTTTTTTTTTCACAAATACGATATATTTTTCAAGTTTCACGATTTCTTCACTTTCCCTGAAAATTTTGTGCGTACAGGAAATATAAACTCGAAATGAAATTAAATGAAATAAAATAAAATAAAATAAAATAAAGTAAAATAAAATAAAATAAAAATCTATTAACTTAAAAGAAAGCGAACTAATAACATTGCAAGAAATCTGTATTTTAATGTACTCGTTGGACTGGTCCAATCGATGCTCGTAAATTTAATTTACAAAATTGATACGAGAAAGTAAAAATTAGTCATTGTAACAATTTCGGTAGTTTTAAACTTAAAAGTTAAATCAGCTAATTTTTACGTACACATAATTAGGTTAGGATGGGTTTCTTTTGTACGAACTACAGTGGACCATAAAACGTGTGTACCGTTAATTTTGAAGCAACTTATATAAGAACATGTTACCGCGACCGGTCCTCTACTTGTACACGAGTGGTAAGCAACCACCAATACGAAAGCACCGTTCATTGAACGATGCTCTCGACTAAAGCCATACGGGCGAAATGTCCCTTTTCTCCTCGCACTTCCTGTCACTGTGGCCCGCACCGTTTTCCAGAAGCACACTCTTTCATTTTCTCTTAACACTAGATTTACGGAACCCGTCAATTTCACGTAGTTCTAATTTCGGGTTTAAGTTTACCAAGTGTGCGAGCGGAAATTGTAAGCTCGAAATAAAATTTATATACGAAAAGTATACTAAATAAATCTCTACTAATCAAAATTGAAATTTAAATAAATTTAAATAAATAAAAATTTAAATAAATAAACTGAAAATAAAATTTATATGCAAAACATGCGCTAAATAAATCTCTGCTAATTAAAATCTATCGATCTGAAGGAAAACGAGCTAATAATATTACAAAATATCTGTATTTTAATGTACCCATCAAAATGATCCAATCAAGGTCCGTGAATCTAGTGTTAATAATACGGTTAGATACGCTGTCCCGAATAATCGAAACGTAAATTATTGTTCAAGTCCAAAATACAGTAAGATATTAGATATTTTAAAATCTTAAGTCTGCTAGGTAAAATGGCAACAGTTAAATCCTCAGGATTAGTATCCCTAATATACCTGGATTCCCTAAGTAAATCTGGTATCTTGNAAAGACGAACGATGGAATCGATTTTCTTTTTTTTTTTTTAATAGAGGAATTTTTTTTTTTTTTTTTAA
>SMSQ01021152.1:4423-57219 GCA_019453375.1 Ctenoplectra terminalis
ACGAATTTTAGTCAAAGGGGCAATCAATCACCACTGACAACGTGTCCTATCGGATTCTTTCAAATTTTCGGTCCATAGCATTATTCGGCAGAGAATAACGCATTGTTCTGAAAAATATCAGGAACATCGGCCAAATTAGAACATGATATTTTTTAATAGAATATGTACGCGATCTGTGGAAAAAAATTATACCGTGTTAATTTCAAAAAAGGTATCTAGGTTACTAATGATCTATGATAATTAAAGGCTTCGTGGACGAAAGTATTACGTTACTAATATTAAATGCGAGCTCAACCGAGCTTCAAAGTTACTCTTTCTACATTTTTTATTGAACTGTAACGTATATTGCTTATATTGTTTTTATCGCTCTTCGGTCTATCAAAACTTTTATCTTTTCTGCGAAAAAACACCGCGTACCCTTGTTATTAACGAAGAAAATTTAATTTTCACAAAAATGCTGGATAAACTCCTCTTTCCGAAGTCTTCAATTATCGCGAATCAAATTTTTATTCCACGAACAATCATATTTATATAAGCAAATAGTTGCTACTAAAATTTAATTCACAGTTTCGTTTCTAAAATTTCTAAAATCAGATCCGTAAATAATCTCCATAAATAATCATGAATATCGTGCATCGAACACGTTCCTCGAACAAAAATTCTCCCCAGTCGCATAAAAATGGGTTCGGAGAACGCGTGCCAAGCGACGAGGCCAAGGGTGCGAAGGAGGGCTGCCGAACGGACGTTTAGGGTGGGTCACGGGAGGTCGAGGGAGAAGATGAGCCGAGAGTTGCAAGTATGATACGAGGGGGTCGCGCGCGTTAATGTATATTTATGTATTAAACAGGCATTATTTATACGTCCGATGAATATGCATTGTTTGGTGGCAGTAGCGAGGTGTCGAGTGCAGACCCGTCGCTATCACTGCCTCATCAATCACACACAGTCCCGGTGGCAATCCGCCCCCGCTCCCTGCGAGCCGTGCTGCAAAGCTGCTCGTGCTGCCGAGGGCACGGTCTCGTTCCTCTCTCAGAATGGTAAACGCCACTCCTCTCATGGTGGCCGTGTGCGACCATCCGGTCGCAAATCACGCTAATTCGCGTAATTTTTTCGCAATGTCCACGTGACACCTCGTTACGCCGCGGCGAGCCTCGTTTTAGCTATGTCTATGTTCGATCGGTGCATTCGGATGGTTCGTCGATTTACAGAAGGGAAAGGGTCCGCGCTTTGCGCACAGATGAACACATGGACACTTGCATAGATCCATTCACGCGAACGTGCGATGGTAGTATCGAGATATTGAAATGGTATGGAAAGAGAGAGAGAGAGAGAGAGAGAGAGAATCAAACCACCATGAAGTCTCGCCAAATGGTCATCCGTGGCCACCGTGGCGACGATATTCAGAACGTTAATCGGACGAATCAATCGGATCTCGTCGGCCGCAAAACTGACCCGCGGACATTCGAGGACTGCACTCGCGGAATGTGTGCTGCAGCTACGCCGAAATTTTTCAGCCGTGGAATGGACGTTTGATATGTTGTTTTGCCCGTGGATTTTGGTCAGGGAATTGCGATTCGGCGACGAGCAATGCCACCCCCTTCTCTCCTTCTCATCCTACTATCTCATCCCCCGCCCCGCGCATGGTATATCCTGTTAAATATGGATCGTCGTATAATTGTCGCTGCTATTAGCCGCGACCAGATGCATCGGTCGTGTGTTGGAATTGCTGTGAGGATAGATTAACAAGGCTTGGGGGGTGGTGTCGAAGTTGAACGGCGATTGTGCTGAATCTCGGATGTGGACGGGGAAGATATTTTTTTTCTTTTATAAATCATACCGATTGCAATAATTCGTTATACGATATATCTAAATTTGAATAGTTGTATATTTCTGTTAATGTAACAGAAATATATATTGATTTGTCTAGTAAAAACGCTTTCAGTCTTAAGAGTATCGCAGTGAAAGGATTGCAGCAGTAGTATAGGTTCTCATTTTTTTCTGTTAGGTTTTACTTTTATATGTCGCGTTTGGAAGAAATTGAAGGAGTGCAAAGTGTTACAATTTTAATATTTGTACGGCTCGTTGTATTTTTGGTCATTTTTTTTTTGTGAACGAAATAAGTTAACTGATAGGGAGCAAAAATCGTTTACCTATACTACTGGTAGCATGACTGTATCGCTACAACTTATTTTTTTATTACAATCCATTTTATATAAATGTCAGGATTCTGAGATATCGAAAAGTACTTGAAATAACCAGTAATTCGTTATGGAAAGTTCGATCGTAATTCCAAAGACTTCTTGATCAGAATTAGAATCGGAATTAATTAATACGGCAAAGAACTTCGCTTTACTTCAACGGACTCTGTTTCGGTGGTACACAGAAGTTTACTTCGCAAGCATTTCTGTTTAGAGTGCACAAACATTCTAGCGCAATTACGTGAAACACACCTGGGTTTTCGGTGCAGCTTTAAAGTTTGTCACCTTTACTGAAATTCTTTACCATTTCAGCGCGAGGGTTCTTTACGGAGAACACTAAGTTTCTGTAATTAACCTATTCTTCTGTTCATAGGTTGTCCCTTTTATTTAATTTTTACTTCTTTCCATTTTATACAGTTTCAAAGGTCTGCGCCTGAGACTCTCTAGACTGTTCCACTGTACGTAACATTGTGTATAAAAAAAAAAACATCGTAAATAAGCTTCTGTCAAAGACAGTGTTTTAGTAAATGTGAAGTATCTTAACACGTTAAGTTTCAAACTGAAATTTTATTTCGCGTGTACTTAAAGAAGCAGTGAAGACTAAAGTTTGACTGGTTTAAGTTAGACAGTGGCAAGAAAAACACTTGAAACATTTTTCTTTCTATTATTTACTTTTTGGAAATTTAAAGGAATACAGTCGTTTCCAGTAGTAGCTTTTAATATTTTGTGTTCCGGGTTTAACCCTTGATTGATGAAGTAAAATTGAATTATTTTCTATTTAAACGTTAAATTTTTGGTATTTTTTTTTTTTAGAGCGTATTTATAAAATTTGATCTCTAATAAAACATCGAAATAAACAAGCATCTGTTTAAAAGTTTCATAAGTTTCCTCAAATTCTGTCTCAATATTTTTTTATTTTAATTGAGTTAAATAATTAAAATATTTGTCGAATATAGTTGAGTACAAGGCTCTATTACTTGATATATAATATTAACTATTGTTCCATTTCCTCGTCATGGTATCTTTGTTGTCTTCAAGTTCCCGGAGAGTTTGATACCATTCATTGAGGCGAGTTTACTCAGAGCGCCATAAGGCGCATTTTATTACTCAGCTTCAATCTCATTTGCCTTGCTGGAACACCAATTCAAATGGTGTATCACTTAATTGCAAAGCAACATTTCAAACGCTAGTGTTTCCTCGTGTCACGAATTATGCACTGCGTTGCATACGTGTTGGCAAGCATGCACACTGTTAACAAGACCGACATAATTTGACATTTTTAAGGATAGATACGATGAGGTCTCGGTATTCGTGAATCCTCAATTTATATCGTCCATTTATAACTACCATTGTAAATATTTTCTTTTTTAAAGAGAGATAAAATTAAATTTAAGAGATTTTAAATACCTCTACTGTTTCCGTTAACAGCAAAAAATGTTAGAAAAAATAGTGGTCTTGCTTGTCATATTTGAAGAAACACAGACGCAGATAAAATAAACATTGCGATACTGCAAAATAACTTCTGTCGATCAAAAATATTCTCTGATATTTTTAACAGAGGTGTTTTATCCTGTCGCGATAAATGAAATTAATTTTGACTCGATAAAATAAAAAAAAAGAACAGCAAGCATATTAGGAACAAAATTTATCAAAACGTTTATTTTCATTTCAATTTGGTTTAAAAGGTATATTATTTTTTAATCAAAAAACAGTAGGCGTTTCGCTGTTTCGTGAAACATCAATTTTTCGATGTTGTTTTTTCGAAACATTTTTTAGAGCTGCGCGACACAGTATCTTGCTCGACATATCAATCGCATAGTGTGAAGATTTGTTTCTCGTTGCTCGAATTAGTAACGATCGTCGGGAGTCTCTCTTAGTTTACACTTCTCGCGCTCCGTGCAACAGAATAAATCGTTCGTATAATCGAATATGCATTCGCGAGACTATTGAATTCCCGCACAAGCGGGGCGAAGTTTTACCGGATTTTCTTGCTCTTTCTACGTTCTATTTGTACACCATCGGTAAATAGCACACGTTAAACAATGGTGATCATATGATAGCGGGCAATATAAATACAGAATATTCGTAGAGAAATGTGAAGTACACGGGTAACACGAAAATATTTCAATAAAGTCTTTCAGTATTAATTGCAACAGGGAAAAAGAAAATAACCGTACAAGGGATTTTATAAAGCTACCAGTTGGTAGAGGAAATAAGGACAAACAGGATTAAATGGACATAAAATCGGGTTAGGTTCTTGTTAAGTTCTTTAATATGTTATAAATACTCAACGAATCTCTATACTCTCGGTCACTGATAACCAGAAAAATACAATTAATGCGACATGAAAGGTATATTTAAAAAAAAATACAGCGCGAAACAACGACGATACCTAAAATGTACATTATTTACAATTATTTCATCGTCAAATAAAACGTGCAAATCATTTTCCTCAATTTAATTAGATATTCGCGGTGGTTCTAATTAACGAGCACTCGGTATTAAATAAAAAGAAAAACGGGTAAATCAGCCCGTATATTCCTTCCCAAAAAAAAAAANCTTTCTACGTTCTATTTGTACACCATCGGTAAATAGCACACGTTAAACAATGGTGATCATATGATAGCGGGCAATATAAATACAGAATATTCGTAGAGAAATGTGAAGTACACGGGTAACACGAAAATATTTCAATAAAGTCTTTCAGTATTAATTGCAACAGGGAAAAAGAAAATAACCGTACAAGGGATTTTATAAAGCTACCAGTTGGTAGAGAAAATAAGGACAAACAGGATTAAATGGACATAAAATCGGGTTAGTTTCTTGTTAAGTTCTTTAATATGTTATAAATACTCAACGAATCTCTATACTCTCGGTCACTGATAACCAGAAAAATACAATTAATGCGACATGAAAGGTATATTTAAAAAAAAATACAGCGCGAAACAACGACGATACCTAAAATGTACATTATTTACAATTATTTCATCGTCAAATAAAACGTGCAAATCATTTTCCTCAATTTAATTAGATATTCGCGGTGGTTCTAATTAACGAGCACTCGGTATTAAATAAAAAGAAAAACGGGTAAATCAGCCCGTATATTCCTTCCCAAAAAAAAAAAGGAATTCGTGTGCTGCGGCAAACCTGGTTCGCCGTTTGAAAATTCACAGAGGGGTGCGCTTGAATTTTATTTGGTTTATTGCTTCTCGATACGGTTCGTTTTGCTGTACATGTCGGTAATTTTGCGCACTGTTTCACGCAGATTCGAAATTGAGGTATATATAATTGGAGAGTGAAAGAGACAGAGAAAGAAGGAAAAGAGGGAAGCTTCTGCCGATGGTGCGCGCGTACATATCGCAGAAGGAACTCTCAATTTTCGTACACTCGTTCTCCCCCCGCCAAATTAGATTCGCTCGTACGACTTTTATCGTCCGTTCTACTGGTAACCATCGCCTAATACTCCTCTTGTAGTTCGCACTCGAACGGTACGCTCGGAAACGGCGAATCATTTTCTCCTTCGCCGTAATAATAGTCTGAATTCCTACGGAATCTCTTCCTAAATTTCTGCAGAATTTCCTTCCAATGAAAATTTTATGCTTACACGCTCGGTTCCAAGGTATCTGTAAATCTTGTCGCGTCGACGACTGGGAAGCTTCCCACTGTACCTCGTAGCTGTCTTATATAATTTCTAGGTAATTCTCTTCATTTATTATTTCGGAGTGGTCGATTTTTAATAATGTCAGTTCGAAAATTGGAACAGTTGAAAGAAGCACGGTATCAAGATATCCTTGGAACATTCATTCACGTTTATACGAATATTATATGAAAGATTGAAATTTTCCAATCATATTTTAAATATAACTTCTGCGCCGATGCTCGAAGAATCTTTTATTCCGCGGTGAATTTCATTGGTAAAATGTAAAAATACACGTTTCGAGTAAATGTTGGAAAACAATAGAACGGCAGGAGAAAAAAAAAAGCGAACGCGATATTCTAATATTGCAAATTGTAAAATTACTCGATATATAGATACTGCCAGGGAAATGTGTGCAATGAATATACGAAATTTCACCAGTCGGTTACCTTGTGGCCCGTTTGCCAAACGAACTTTCAGGATCGTCCGCTACCAATCACTCACTGTCCGCTACAACTCAACCAGCCGCATCGCGTATTTCTATCGGTTATCTACAATTGATTCGATGCCTCTTTGCCATTCGTTTCCGATATATCGGTCATTCGTTTGTTTTACATAGGTGTCTTTGATAGCAGTTATTTACGTTTCCTCAGTCGTTAGGCCGCACTTTGACCAATCTCCCTTTTCATCCTTTAAATGTTTTTCTCGCAGTTTCAAAAATAAAACCAACTCGATTTGACACAATTTTTATTCCATTATTTAACAAAATTATTTTTCCCTTTAAAACTCATCGACGTTAAAACGACAAAAAAAAAAATATACAATTTTTGTATGGACTATTATTTTTATCGAATTTCATTTCGAAGAGAGAAAGAATAATCGCTTTCTTCGAGTGTTTCTGTTATAAATTACATCGAAAGGATCGAATAAGAATAGCCAAGTTTCATTATACGAAAGGTAAAATATTAGATGGTCGCGAAAATTCCGTTTTGACGAAACGAAATAATATTTCATTTACGCTATCCCGAAGATATTCCGTGGCATCGAGATCAATGCATGGACCGCCATTGTGGCGCTTGGGTATCGAGCGAAATTGAATCTCTGATATTTACACCGAAATCGGTTTTCAAGGGACTTTAAAAAATGAGGAAAATCCATTTCGTTGGAATGCCTAATAGCGCACGTCACCGTGAAATGTCACAATATAGGCAGCCGTAATGAATGGACAAGAGTTTCATTGGAACCGCTGCTGTTCTCCCTGTGCAGCGAACGAAGAGTGGATCGGTCGGCACTCATCATTCACTGTCTGCTACGAGTCAAGCATGCCGCATATCAGTTCTCGAATACCTTTCGGTCTTCTCTTGGACGCTGTTACAAATCTACCCTTGCGCCACGCACCCTGGCACGTAAAGCGATTCAATTTCAATTTGTATGCCTGGACGTATTTGACTTGCCGCTAAAACAGGTGCGACTTTTGCCCATTTTTCTTTCAAGCGTGTTCTCGTTCCGTAGACTGGATCGATTATGATTGCGCATCATCTGTCTGAAGTAATCGTAGATATCGTTACCACGTACGTCTTGTGCAATGCCAGTTTTATTGATCGATTATAGTTATTTCAACACATTTGATATAATTTATTGCATACAAAAAAAGAAAATGTCAATCGATTCCTTTACGAAGATATATCACTGTTTAGTTTAAAACATCGGCTAAGAAAAGCAACGAAGAGAATTAATACGAATAAGTGATAAAACTGGAAGACTTACCTTGTGTTACGTCTGACCACAAGTTTCAGTGGTATAAGTCAATCGATTCTCAGACACACAGAAGCAAAGGAAACGTAGCGCCGCAGCGATGCCGAAAATTTTTACACCGACTAATTCTTACGGAAGTAGTTAACGATTAGGGTCACGTCCGTTCCTCAAACATGAACATTATCCAGAAACGGTTCGCCCAGCCCGAGGGAACGAAGTATCAAAATTAGTAGCGTATGCACGACCGACGAGAAATCAGAAGGGGGAGCATCGGACGACTTGCCGGTTCGACGAACCTGATCGAAACTATATACAAGACGAACGTTCAGCATTTGCCCGTGTCAACATAAAACGGACCGGTCTCGTCGGTGAAACAGTTTCGGTTTACCAGCGCCTTCGGCTACCATCGGCATCCTCTGACCTCTCTCAGACCGAACGGTAGTCGGAGAGGGTCGAATCGTGGAGAAAGTACTCGAGGATGCTCTCTCTGGCTTCTCCTAGTTCCGGTTATTGCTGAACTCCGTTACCGGGAACTCTAATTCGTCTGACGGATGGAGAGACCGACGGCTCGAGCGTATTTTCTGTTCGATGCGAAAAATCGCGTTACATCGCGACGGTGAAGCGTCTCGCCAACTTTTGTCCTGTGACGACCGAGACGAGCGTGTTCAATTATTCCGGGACAGGTCTCTCGAACACACTCGAAGTATAAAGATTAAACGCACAGCCAGCAACACGGGCCTCATCCAGGATCCGGTTGGCCTTTATTGTTCGAGACAACAATGGACCTATGCAGATACCCTGCCGCTCGTAAAGCCTTGCGTTCAAACCGTGCCTCAAACCTAGCGAAGTGTTCGAATTTTTTTCCTTTCACGCTCGCCCTCCCACGCCCTTCTACTCGCCCCTTTATTGGCAGCCAGAAATGTTTGCGTTGTGCATCGTTCCGCTTGTATCTTTCATGAATTTCGTTCGCGAAATCGGAAGGACGATTCCTGAACAAGGAATCGATAGGATTTGTGTTTTCTTATACTTCGAAATGAAATTCTTTTTTTTTTTGCTCTTTTGTCTTTGATATTTAACATCAGTGATTTGGATCTTTTGTTTTTATCAATAGAAGCGTTGATACATACAGAGATTCATTGTCGTAGTCGGTGACTTGCAGCAGCTCGACGAGCTGTCCACGTTGGAAGAATAGAGTAACGAATTGATCGATTATTTCTTCAGTTTTAGGAAAAACACTTATCTCACGCTTTCCACGTCAGTGGTTGCCATTAGGAGATAGTTCTCTTTTAGCCTCGCGACTTGATCAAGCTTCTTCGGAACCTCTAATAGCGACGTACAAAAATTGGTAAGATATTTTATCTATCGAGGTATGGAAAAAAATGAAAAAGAAAACTAAAATGTTTTATATTGGAAAGTCATTATTCTCTTTATTTCGAAAGGACAATTTAAAATTAAAGTAGAAAATATTTTTAAACGATAATAGAAATTATAGTTGAAGTTAGGATTATAGTTGAAATTAAAACAGCTAAGTTTTATTTTATTTTGAAACTTTACTCATAAATATCGTGTTACTTTATCAACCATATTAGCGACTTTTAAACATAAACGTTTATCGATATGTACATACCTCTAATTTGTACTTACACGCACATTGTTGGTCGCATTATCGTACAATTCTCGGAATCCTCTTTATTTGCCTCGGATCAAGGGATGAGTGTCCCATCCGTGGCGAGCCGACGCGTTACCTTATGAAATTTTCATGTTTCGTAGTACCTTTGCCGACAACGGATAGACGCGTACCACTGTATGTGTATTCACTGAACCCATAAAGTAAATGTTTATACGAGAATCGCAGGAATGCGTTTAATCCTCGCTATTTAGGAAATGTAAATATTTGAGATCGGGCGAAAAATTAAATTAATCGCCGCGAACGTCCGTGTGTAAATGTAAAACCCAGCGCGTGGAATTCTTTATGTTCTGTTCCTTGAAATGGAATTAAAAATATTTTCCAATCGTATTTTCACGCTGTTTTGGTGTATTTGCTCTTCTCTATAGGACTTTAAATAATCTAAAAAACAAACTTAAAGTGGAATTAAAAATATTTTCCAATCGTATTTTCTCGCTGTTTTCGAGTATTTGTTGTTTCCCATAGGACTTTAAATAATTTAAAAAACAATGTGTAAATAATTTTGTATAAATAATTTTATGCAACTTCCTTTTCGATCAAGCATGGAATATTAATGTTTGAATTGAATTTTAATTTATATTAAATTAATAGTAGGTATATATGGTATTCTAGGCTCAGTAAGTAGTATAGATCGATGCACGATCAGACACCCAATACGTATGATTTGCAGGAGGTACATGACATATATTTCAAAGGTTTCTAATCAATGTATAATAAATATATTTCAATATTATCGAAAACAGAAATGAAAGATACAAGACTGTGAAAGCGATTCAGATACTAATTAATACCAGTCTTATCCCCGACTCGTACATCTTAATTCTCCCTTGTTTCATCTCACGATATTCGTGTTCCAACAAACAAATCACATCTGAAATTTTAAAACAAGAAAACAGAGAAACTATTCCCATCCCAACCGAAGGCAATCTTACGTTCCACCGGATACGTCTCGAATTTAATTTTCATCAATCTTCCGTTCGAAGGAGAACCAGACGCTTAATTAGACTTAATTTCCACGCTCGAAGCACGCTCGAGATTGGTGTCCCGTGGTAAAGCTCGCTCCCTCGCTCGAATATGAGATCTTCGAACTACTTTTCGCCAGAATCTCACCTTGAACGTGCACGTACAGGCAGACAGTAGCAACCAGGTAGAACGACGGAAGGATATCGACGAAATCCTGCAGACCTGTACACCGTTCCTGCGAAAATCAAAACTGGGCGACAGATCCTCCTCCGACAGAGCAGAAGTAAGGATATTCCGGCCCATAAACCTGACACTTCATTTTTCCCTCGTTCTCCACCACCGCTTTACGTCCTTTAAATCCTCTGTCCCTTCTCTGTCTTCTATCTCCTGTTTCCTTTTACCCAACAGTCTCTCTGTATTTCTGCTTTCCCAGTGTCTTCCAGTTCGTCCCTTCGCGCGACTCCGTATTACTTGAGCTATGTAAATGAATTTCGTTTAATTATCTGGGAGGTGGCGCGAGAAAGGGTAAGGAACGAGGGTTGAGGTTCCCCAGGGGAACCGGTAGAAGCTGGAGAAGAGAGCGCGACATCGCTTCCGTTACAGTTAAAGACTACCCCTGAATTCGCCGCGACTTTGCCAGCTTTAGAATTTCTCCAGCCTCTTCCCCCTCATCCAGCCCGCTTCAAGGCTCGTCCTACGTTGTTCCCTTTTGTCCCGCGTACATGGATATGCTAGACGTAGGTGTACATCTTGCCAGGACGATTGTAGGCGTCCCACTTTTAATCGTCGAACAACGATTTCCCTGGCGCGACGTTAATTCGTTTACGTTCCACCGACGAGAAGAGAGGAGGAAGGGACCGAGGCGAGATCGAGCGTGCTGACTTCGCTGTCAATTTCTGACGTCGTCGTCGGGCAATCTGTCCGAGGAAATTTTCCCGTTTTGTCTCGTTTATTATGCCGCCATTCAGTCGGGATAGCTGGCTAAATTCGCGCGCTACGGAATTGCCGGAAAAATCTGTTCGAGTTAGAGATTCAACGTTTCCCTGTTGCGTTTTCATTTTCCGGGGTGTTGATCTTTGGATGCGTCGCGCACTGAACGTAAATAAGGTATTGTTTGCTCGTCACTGTTGGCGCGGGAACTAGTTAACGTTAATTGGTTAATTGTAATCCTTCACAGTGGAATCTGATAAATGAAGCAGAATATTCTTTGACAGTGTATAGCTACCGAGTTCATTATTTTTTACGTGCTACGATATTTATATTTCGTTAACGTAATGCTATTTTATAATCTTCGATTAAATAGCATGGATGAAAAAATTAAGATCATTTTAGCCGATATAAATGATTCTATGGTGTGTAATGGAAACATCGATTGACTACGTTTTACGTATTGCGAAAAATTTAATTACACCGTCTTGGCAGTTCGATTTTATTGGGAATGAAAAATTGTTAAAGCATTAATACTTTTAAATCGGATGAGACTCGTTCGATGGAGTATCGTGGAAATCGAACAGCCTTCAATTTATTGACACGGAATAAGAAGGTTCGCCGGATGGAAGTTAGTTTAGAACTATGCGGATATTAAATCTCGACCGGCAACGAACGCTCTCCACTTTTTCGCTCCTCTCTTCTTCGTTTCTGTCCGCGTATTCCGCGTCCTTCATCTAATCGGCCTCGTTCCGGTCGCTCCTGTACCACCGATGTTGGTTAAGATTAGTTAAAGTTGGACGAACTTCCGGCTGGCACGAAACTATGCATAAGCGGTTATACCAGCGCCAGATCTTGCACGTTGTACGATATATGTATAATGGAAGCTCGGAATTCCAGGCGTTATTCACAACTCTGTTTTTAATGGATTTCTTTGGAAACGATTGTACGCACAAAGTGCTGGTACTAACAATTTTTTGCCATGTACGATCGATATCGAAGAGAATTTTATCCTTGCACTGTTATTTTATCAAAGATAGAGTTCTTGTTTAAACGTACATATATATCTTTTAATTGGATGAAGTGGGGGATTGAAAATGATTTCGTATATTAAAACAACATTTCTTTTGTCTTTCTCTGAAGTTAGGTCACTTCATAAAGATTTAGATATCAATTGTCCTACATATATTTTATAACTTATATAACAATATTCGTTATCCAATATTCGTTACGATAGAACGCTAGAAAATATACCTTCTGTGCCTCAAATAATTAGCTACACAGTCCAACGATACAAAACCTCTAATTTTCACTCTCATTCAATTTCAGAATCAATTTCCACCGTCCGTCGGTTACTCAATATTCCCTACAATAGAACCTATTTTACCAGAAAATCTATTCAAAGGAATACACTTGGTATTTCTTAACCAATTAGTCACAGAATGTAACAATACAGTGTCGCTAATTTTAATTATCGATCCATTTCAGAATCAGTTTCTGTTATCTCTAAACCACTCAACGTTCGTTTCGATAGAAATCATTTCAGCAGAAAATTTATTCAAAGCCATAAATATCTTAGCCAATTAACCGCACAATATAACAATACGACTCTCAGATTTTCGTTGGCAACCCATCTGTCGCGTAAGACCTTCGCAAACTCGAACAAATCCCCTTCGACGCTAACTAGAGACTTCCTCGCTCCACTCTTAATAACAGCGTGTTCGCAGCTGTTTTTTTTCCCCCAGATCTATGGCACGGTACCGCGACAAAGTTTCACGATATTACGCATGCATTAATTAAACGACCAAGTATATCATTTCTAATCCCAGCGGCAAGAGTTGTCGTCCTCTGGTCGAGCAGCGGTAACCAGCGCGTGCACCGCACGCTCGACGTATTTTTATTAAAAAATATTTCCGAGGATTAGCAGTGGCCGCGCTTTCATTACTTGTGGTCGGCGGAAAGAGTCAAAGGGAAACGCTCAAAAAGCGGGCATTCATAGCGGGCGCGGATCGGAGGGGTACGTGCGTTCATGTATTTAAGCGCGACTGTGTCCATCGTTAGTGGTTTACGCTGGTTTTTTCATGCGAGTCTTCTCCATCCATCCTCCGCGATACAACATACGAGAAATACTCGGGGATGTTTCCTCTCGTCCCGTGGCATTTTTCAATGGCAATTAGCGTGTCTGCAGAGCGCCAAGCATCCTTTTCCTATAGATTCGCGCGCATCTTGCTGGAAACGACAGAAAATCTTTGCCCGCTGTATTCCTATTTTTCGTTTATTTCAGCATTATCCGGCATTATCCATCTTGGAGCTTAACGAGCGTTGGTGTTTTTGGGGTGACGTTAATGTGAAAGATTTTTGGAGGAGGACAGCGGAGAGAACGTTTGAAATAGCGACAGGATTTCTCTTGGAATAATTTTTTACGCTCCAAGATCAATTTAATGTTCTTTGTACCATTTCTCGTTTCCTGTTTTTACGAATCGAGCAATTTTACGCTTCAATTTGGAGTTTTAATTATTTCGTTAAATGTTCGAAGCTTCTGATAATTAAGCTATGAATCGTATCAGGTATAATGTGTTTGAAGTATGACTTGGTGGTGAAGGTACTGGAGTGTAAACTTATTTCGGTTGATAGCAGCTATACAGAGGTATTATTTAACTGAAGAACCTCCACTGTGTTATCATCTTTCCTCTCTGTGATTAATCGAGTGAAACTCTACCTGCATTATTTAGTATCATACAGTGGAGATAATTGATCGTGGGCAAATTTGAGCTCGTACGTGATTAAATTCTTACTTGTTGTTATACCGGTAGATTAATCGAACATGCTATTTTTTAATAAATTTGTCTCTAAGTTGATAGAAGTTCGTTTTAACGAAATATAAAATCAATTGAAATTTATCAAATTTTTTTCTATCTTTATCTAAATTTATCAAATTTTTTCTAATTAATTAAAAATTATTTTACGTTCCATTCAATTCTGTTAATCTTGATCACATTCGGATAATTATTTCTCTTTTCGACTGGTTTATAATCAGCTTATTCAATACATAAATTCTATATATTTTTGTCACAATAACTCGGGCTTTAAAATTTCACTTACCCTCCTACGGATAGCTTAATTCACGCAGCTTTAACATTTTCATCCGAAGTAATTTTCTGAAGCAAGTTCAATTTTTTCTCACACTATAGACTCAGCATATTTGGCTTTGGCGATATATATATATATATATATATCTACGGCAACGCAGAATTTAGAATCGCAACGAGAGGAACGCTTCGTGGGTGAATTTTTGTCACGGTTCGTAATCGTTATATTGCGGGTCTCGCGAATTTAACAATCCACTTGCACGTTTCTTTCAATAATTTATTATACAACACTCGTACGTATATGCAAAAAAATTCTGTAATTCTGCGGCACCAAACTTCTTCATCGATCTCATTTGCTATTCAATCTGGTAGAGTTCAAGGCTCGCTAATTCATTCATAATATCATACCTCGAAGACGACCGTTTCATTGCACATATTACACAAATCGTCGTATCCAATTTCCATCGACTGTCTTCCACAATTTCCTTTGGCGCGATGCAGTGAATCAAACTTAAAAAATAGATGCTAGTTGGAATATATCACGTCAATAAACTCTTCGTATCCCTGCAAACATTAAAAACGTTCATCGATCCGATACCAGCGACGAATCCGTGCACAATTAAGTCAGTGGTTGACGAATGACAATCTCGATCACGAACGGTGGACACGAAGTGTTAATAAATTTTTCGCAAAGAAAAAAAACCGAGCTTCGTACGTTTCGTTATCTCGATTTATATTAAATAATTAAACCACCTTGCCAAGAATATTTCAGCTTTCGACCGCAAAATGTCCAACGTTTGGTCCCGACTGCACACCTACCACTGTAACAAATTCGCACACGTGAAACATGATTTTGCATAGGTTAATGTTTCCGATCTTCCTGTACGTTCTCTCTTTCTCGCAATCAGTCCGATATCGCGGTTCTACCTTCGCTCCATCACCCGCTGTGTCTCTCACCCTTTCACCCTTTTCGTCTGGCACATGCACACACCTACGCTCTCATTCTCATTCTCTCGCTCGGTTTCCGTCCGACGCACGTACACACGCGCACGTTATAAAATGCTCGTTATAGTTCGCCACGGTGCTCGCGGCGCACGGGGTGAGGAATTTAATTTAGAACTTGATTTATATTTTAGCGGGCCATAAAATGGGGAAATAATTTGTCCCCTGCACGCGTATGAGATGGGCTTCCCTCTCTGCGCTCTGCTATGCTGGCTTCGCTCTCTCATCCCCTGCCATATCCTTCCTCCAACCCCTTTCTGGTCTCTCTCTCATTTTCTCTCTCATTCTCTCTCCCTCTTTATCCAATTACTCTGCGCTTTCTCCGTTCCTCTCGCGCTTCATGCAACAGCGAACGGTCGACGTGCACATACGTTACGCGAAGGTGGCAAGCCTTCATGGGATTGCACGCGAGAAACTTTTCTGTCTCCGCGTCGAATTTAGCGGCAAGGAGGTTAGACACGTTCGCGGCCGCGTAGCCGCCGCTTTTATGGCCGTTAAACGTTTCACGGTGTCGGCCGTTAAGCGGCATTATCGTGTCTCTGAAGAGATCATAATCCAGACTGGAAAAATCGATCCTCGCCTATTAATGCATGCATCAAGGTTACGAGCTCTGTTACGCTCGCGTGTCGCTCGCCATCGATGCGGGTTCCTGAGACTCTCGTTCCGTGGCAAAACGATACGCGAAGGTTCCTTTGATGAATCGAGGCGCTGTGGTTTCGTGACGTGGAAAGATTGGAAGCGGAATGTGCTCGCTATGCACATTTTGGCGGCGACTGGGAGGGCAATTTGGAGTTCTTAATTGGGCTTATTTTGGAGAAGGGTTGGGGGATGTTTTTTTTTTTTGCAGGGATGGAAATGAGGGAGAAGATTATGGAGTTATAGGGTTGTTTAAAAGTGGTACCGGTGAAGAAAAGTAACGGGTTATTTTTAATTCACATTTATTTACAGTTTTAGGGTAGATGTAATATTCTGTGGTAGGGTTATGTAAGCTTTATCATAATTTCCTACGATGAAATTAAATTAAGAAGTCTTGTTTTTTTTGCATAATTTACCTTCGTGTATCAAGATGTTTTTCCAAAAAATTATTTTTTCACCGGACAAAAGTCGAACGAGTACCTGTTGCTCTCTAACGCAATTTTTCTCAGGCGTGTCTATCTTTCTCTTGTATGTGTTACACACGTGACATCTTCTATATCGAAAAACAAAAAAGGATATAAAAAAGCAAATGTCAAACCGAGCTCGAAATTGAGCCCGAACTATTGCTCTCCGACAACGTGACTGTAATAACTGCAAATTTTATTACGACGTGCAATGAAATGTAGGATGGACGGAAGCGGTGTAACGGAATTCGGTTATTCGTTGAGAACTCTCGTGCACAAATTAACAAGGACGAATTGAAAGGGCGCTCTCTAGAGCTTCGAAGCTTGATATGAAAACGAGCCACGCGATGAATGATTAAAGTTGCCGATGAAATTATACTTGAGCGAGTATACTCATAAATGAAAAGTAAATTGAATTAAAAAAAGAATATACTATACTTTTTCCAATTAAATATCCCAATTATTTTATTCACTTTTTAAATTATTCTAGAACGCTTACTTATTTTTAACGTCGAACGTGTTAAAATAATCTGTTTACTAGTATTCAAGGAATAACATGCGTTTAACGACGATTAAACATTTTCTTACAAAAATACGCAAAGCTTCTGACACGTAATATTAACTTTCCTAAATACACTTCTGCTGTTATAAAACCTTAAACTATCAAATTTACCTACGCACCACCTACTCAAAAAAAGTAAAACTTTCTACTCCAATTGAAAGAATCACCTTACAAAAATAATTAAAAACAGTTGTACCGACTTTCAACCTCTGCACTTCGATCTTCTCTCGCATCTACCGAAACCATTTACCACGAACCATCAATGCCATCGATATCAGAAGAACCTATAAGAACGACAAAAATCTCTTAAAATAAATATTTCCCTAGCATCGCTGAGAATAAACCTTTAACCGTCCGAAGCTCGGGAAATCTTGGAATTCTTAAAACTACAAACTTCTTTATCCGCCACCAAAAATAGTCGAATCACTGGCTGCGTTGCTCCAACGTCGTAATTAAAGAACATGCGATTCTTAGTTCCCGTAGACGGGGATGGAGAAACAGAAAGAGGCATAGAAGAGCGTGTAAAGAGATAAAGGGACGGAGAGCATGAAAGAAAGAGGAGGGACGAGTACGCGCGAGACTCAGGATGAAATAAACGGAAGCCGAGGCCGAGAGCGAAGATATTTACGACTTTGAAAGAGGAAGGAGAACGCCCCGGGAGGCCGGGAGAATATGGAGGACAGGGGATGGGCACCGGGGCCCGATCTTTCCACCCTCGAGCCCGTCTCGACACCGTGAGGGATTCATTAAGGTACGATGGAGGTGTTAATATAGTGAACATTGCCGGCGGAACTGGCGTGTACCACTTTGCTCCGTCCTAAGACAGGGATACGAGGCTCTGGTTACGAGAAGCCAGGCTCGAGAGCCGAGCGGAAAATGGAAGAGTGCGAGAGTTGAAGGGTGGGTGGGTGAAAAGGGGACACGAGAAACGAAGATCAAGAAAGGACCACGGTTGAACCATGGAAAGACGAGACTAAGAAACGATCCTAGACGAGGGTATGAAGTTAAAATACTGAACCCGAGCAGAGTCGACTCTGTGAGAAAGTATTAACCAGGATTGAGATGTATACGCGGGTCGGTAATTCTCTGCGACCATCTTTGCTCCCTCGTTATTACGTTTTTGTTTGCTTCGGAGGATCTGGGATCGAACAGTTGAGAGAGACGGTCTTGTGACTGTTTCATGGAACGTTTCAGACGCGTGTAATATAAATTCTTAAATGTATCATACGTTTGTCAAGAATAGATTTTGCTTTCCGTTCTCAAGCGTGTAATCGTATACGAAATTGGGTTTGATACTTAAAGTGATAATAGTTTTGTTAGTAACTGTGCGTTGTTTAAAAACTTGGTTTAAAATATTAATTTCGAAATATTGATGAATTCTACGTTTCTATATAACGGATTATTTTTATCCATTTTTGGCAGTTTCGAAAGATCCGCTTGATACGTGATATTCTTTGAAGAGGAGAATGTTTGTTATTTTGCACACGTATTGCGAGTAGTATTTTTCGTACAGGCTTTGTCTCACTTTCTCTCTCTCTCTCTCTCTCTCTCTCTCTCTCTCTTGCTTTCTCTCTCCGCTCTCAAAATTGGTTGTCGTTTATGACATTTTATGACATCTTTCTCGTTGATACGACAGAAAGCTGAACTTCGTTTATGGGTGCAGTAAGTAGGTCACACAAGCGTTATCAAACAACAGAATATAAAACAAACTTTATGTCATAATTTCTGTTCCTTTATATCTATTTTTTTTTAATATAGATTTTGCATACATTAAAAATGCGTGTATTACTCGTAAATTTGTTTTGCACTTCAGAAGAAATCGAATTTTTCATTGTGTGTAAAAAATCAAATATTAGAGTCTCAAGCGGCGAGGTATTAACAATTAATTTCTGTTACACACAAAAAATTGCGTAAAACCTCTCAAAGTATATCCTAGCAAATTTATAAAATTTAGTTAAAAAAATTATAAATTGGTCATTTTTATTACTCTGGTAGCTAGTGTCAGGTAGCAAAAATCATCGAAAAATAAATTTCACAAAAATATATTCTCCGAGTAATTAAATATTATTTTACCAAACATCATACCACTCCTAAAAAAAAAAAAAAAAAGGAACAACAATAATGCCACGAAAAGCTTTAACAAACTTCAAAAAAATCAAAAATGACTAACCCCCTATGTGTAATAATTCTCGATAAAATATCGCATAAAAAATCGCATATTTCATCTTGCGTGTTACCGCAAAAACAACTTGTAACGTGTTCCACTTAATGTTGCAGAAAAAAAAGAAAGAAAGGGTACCAGTTGTAACGATCTATTTTATGAAACGGCACTTCACCGATTAACAGCATAGAAAGGATAACACGGTGAACCAGATATCGATTGCACTTTTTTTGCGGTTCACTGGCGCATTCATTTACATTTGGCGTGCTGTAAAATATTCGCGACCTTTGTGAGGCGAATTAGTTACCACCGCAATTCCGTTCATGAAGTATTGAACGAGCGGGACCGGTAATGGCACGGCTGCTGCACGATCAAAGAACATCGAACATCGATTCCGCCCGGGCTAAAAGAGCCGGCGTTGCTCTGGAAATTTCACGTTAGTTAGACGTAAACGAGCCGTTTCCCTGCTTCCTATGGCGCCAATCTCTCGCACTTTTGTTCGAGCCAGTGAAAAGTCAGAGGTGAAAAGATGGTGCAAGCTGTGCGATTACTTGGAAAATTTTCCATCGTCGACCTTCGATCGGTTCGATATACGCTGCTGTCGCGTTTTCGTTGCCTTCGTCTATTGCTTTCTAATTCTTTATCCTATAAATATGTAATATACACATCATATATTATAGCAACGTATAAACTTTATTTCTAAATTTATCTCTCGAACGAGAAACTACCATTTTGAATGGTTGAATATATTTGCCAGGAATCTAACCGAAGACAAAGTTTGATCCTCGGTTGTATCGTGAAAGTATTTGCATTCTTGCGTTAAACAATTTCACTTTATTGACTGCGTGCACACGACCAAGACAAACACGAAACATGATATCGAACTGCAAGTCACATGAATGCGTCGTAATCAACGGAAGACGAGTTCTCCGTGCACAACTTCTCTGTTTGCATACGTCAGGAGAAGTCTCAACTGCAAGCAGTTAGATAGGAATAGCTGGACGATGTTAATCCTAATTTCTATCCGGTGGCCGTACCTCGGATAGAATTAAACGACGTAGAATTCCGTACCTGGAACTGCTGATAACGTGACTGCCCGATCGTCCGGTGCTCTTATTTGAAGCAAAAAGTTAAATATTAAGTATTATTTTAATTTGTATTTCGAAGGTCTTGCAACTAGAATTTTTTTGGTTCGCGAGTTTGGTATTTTTAAGATGGTCCAGGAATTTTTTTAGTAACATCTGTTTTTAAGTTTTTTAATCGGGAAACAGAGAAGATTGTCTTTGAATTATTTTTAATTATTTTTAATTATTTTTAATTATTTTTGAACCTCAATTTGCAACAGAAGTTGCGTTTGATGTATAATTTGCTTGGGGANTGTAGATTCTAGCCTAGCGAGGTCGATAGTTTCTGCACGATTTGATGGTTCCTGGCATCAAACGTTTTCCGTAGAAGGGTTCTCTATAATTCTTTAAACGTGCTGAATCTCTCGTTTTTATTTATTTTATTTTATTTTAGTTTTTTTTTTTTGGTTTGAGTTGGTGGTTAGAGTTGGGGTATTTTTTTTTTTTTTTTTTTTTTTTTTNTGCTGATAACGTGACTGCCCGATCGTCCGGTGCTCTTATTTGAAGCAAAAAGTTAAATATTAAGTATTATTTTAATTTGTATTTCGAAGGTCTTGCAACTAGAATTTTTTTGGTTCGCGAGTTTGGTATTTTTAAGATGGTCCAGGAATTTTTTTAGTAACATCTGTTTTTAAGTTTTTTAATCGGGAAACAGAGAAGATTGTCTTTGAATTATTTTTAATTATTTTTAATTATTTTTAATTATTTTTGAACCTCAATTTGCAACAGAAGTTGCGTTTGATGTATAATTTGCTTGGGGAATTAGAAGTTCTTAATGCATTCTGTTTAATATTAATCAACAAGCGCGGTTTCCACCCTTGCGTTCGGTTATGCATCAGACGTGCATCTTTCAAGTTTTAAAGTCACTTTCAGATACACAGGATCACTTAAAAAACATAACATCACGCCTTGAAGTTTCGAAAACTCAATTATAATGCATCAGAAATTTTGATCGACGGGAATCTTGTAATTATGAAAATCGCGAGGACGAAAAGTGCACAGAGCAAAAAAGAATGGGACAGTTTATTTTTAATTATATTTATTTTTAAACTTAGAAATCATCGAAGCTTCATTTTTTGTCAAAAGAATTCCAGTATCTAAAATGTTTATTTAAAACCTAAAAATTTTCAAGTCTCCAACTTCGAGTACCCAACATTTTATTCCAATTTTCAATATCTTCCCATTTCTAGTTTCTTCCTCCATTATAATTATTTTCCTATACATCTGCGCTTTTGTTTCCGCGTCACCATACACAAATTATCATACAAACCATGATATAAAAATAAGAAAAGCTTTCCAATATAATTTCTCTCCACGATTCACCGTATTTGTTACACACCATCGTTCGCAGTCAATCTTTCAACCCTGAAAAAGTCAACATACCTTACCTCACCGCTCTATGTACATATAATTAATCTACTTATCGTCACTCCGTACACGACGCGTTACCTTCCAAGAGAATTTTATTCAAAGCCGAGAGATATCGAGTATTCGTTTTCACGGCGTGTATCGAGAAAAGCGGCATAAAGCAATACCGTGACAAATCGTTACACGGAAAGTCACCGAAAACGGATTAGGTGCGATAAACACAGGAAGGGGAAACGAGAGAGGGAGATGCTCCGGGTTCGAGCTTCGTACAAGGGCGTCGTGTGTCACCGACGTGCAACAAGTTGCCTTCCTCGGAACTACCCCTCTTGCCCTCTCTTCCGTCACCCCTGGTGCAAGCCAAGCCAGGCCGCATTAAATCATTTTTAAACGTCCTCACGCTCGCTGTCTGACTTCTATTTGACCGATACAGGCCACACTTTGACGTACGTAGGCCATATTTTTTTTTCCTGTTGCTCTTTCCCTTTTACTCGTCGAAACAGGAACTGTAGATTCTAGCCTAGCGAGGTCGATAGTTTCTGCACGATTTGATGGTTCCTGGCATCAAACGTTTTCCGTAGAAGGGTTCTCTATAATTCTTTAAACGTGCTGAATCTCTCGTTTTTATTTATTTTATTTTATTTTAGTTTTTTTTTTGGTTTGAGTTGGTGGTTGGAGTTGGGGTATTTTTTTTTTTTTTTTTGTTCGATAATTGTATGGTTTATTCAAGAATTAAGGTTGAGAGGAATTTAGAGCACAGAGAGATTAATTGTAAATTAATTAGATTTTAATTGTATGGAATATTGAAGCTTAGGTGTTTGTAACTTTAGTTTATTTTAAATTCTTCTCGAGGTAAAATGCAGCAGAGAATTTTGTAGATCAAAATTTCCGATAGTTTCTATGCGATTTTGTGGTTCAAAGTGTTCAACATTTTTTGCAAAAGGGTTCTCTGGTATTTTTTAGACCTGAAGATTTCTCTTGTTTCGATGTATTTTTTTTTTTTGTTTGAGTAGGAGATTAAAGTTATGGTGTTTTTTTTGTTTAATAGTTGAATGGTTTTTTGAAGAATTCAAGTTGAAAGAAATGTAGAAGGTGTACAGCGATCAGTTATAAATTGTGACTCCTTTTTATTTTCGTTAAGGTAAAATATAATAATTTCGTAGATGAAGATTTCTGAAATGATCGTTGAAACTTGAGTCGCGGATAATTTTTATTTCAATGGAAACGAAATTGTAACAGACGGATAGGATCGTTTATTACATATATTATTACGCGAAGTTTGATTCGATATGTGCCAATCAAAGTTGGTAAAAGGGTCTGAAATCGTTTAAACTGTCGTCTAATGTCAGCAATCAGATACACCAGTTATGAAGTTGGCAGTATACACGTCCATTCCGTTATGAACACATGACTACCCGCATGAAATGGTGTTCTAGTAATACCCCGGCATCATAATCTGGCTAATGGTATTATCAGTGATCTTACGGTGTATCCTACAGTATACATATAGTTAGTAGATCAATGCGCTAGATTGCTGCTAACCCTGTACAACACTTGAGAAATGCGAAATTGCTTGTTTTTATATACAATGCTGAACACGAAATACCACTTACATTTAAAATGAAATAATATGTCAAACGTCACGCGTTAAATGTTAAAAAGCAAATCTCGTTTCGTTACGAACGCAGCTGGCTACAAATATATAACACAACAATTAATAATACCTAATTTTTCTCGACAAAGTTATTCCTTAAAAAAGACTGTAAGATCCGGAAATAAAAATTACAAGAAAATAACTTTTCAGCTACCAAAATGTCATTTATTAAAGAAGCGTAACACTTATTACTATAACACATAATCTCACAATATTTTTAATATTTTAAAGTCTTATCGATTAACACGAGAGACTTTTATATCATACGAAATTATAAAGCTATCTAAAAATATTTTTATATCGTCCAAAAAATTTGCTTAAAAATATGGCACCTGCAATTTTGATAACGCTTCATCCGCGTACTCCAAAAAATAATAGGAAAGAAAAAGTACACGTAAATAATTCTCTCCGATAAAATTCCACGAAGAAAAATTTTCACGCCAGTCACAACCCTTCGATATACCCAAGTCTCTCGCAGCCAACGAAACATACGAACAAACAAAATCGAGCCATATTTTTCATCTCGACAAATCAAGCATCGAACGGGTCACGCGTGGAACTAAAGAACGTCTCGTTGGATTATCAGCGCACGCAGCAGAGTGGCAATGGTTTGGCCGGGCAAACTTGAACGGTCTAACAAACGATCGATCAATCAATCAATCAGCCGTGCCGGGCAACGTATAGCACGAACCAGCTTACTAGCTCACGATGGTAAGCCGAGGCGGGCTTTGGATGTTATTAAAGGTAAAGCTGAGCAGACCGATACACACAAGTGCAGAGCGCAGGCAGAAAGCAAACTCTAACGACCCAGCTCGGCTGACCCTTCGACATTCCCTGAATAGTTTGGACGTGTTACCGATCGTGTTGCGGGCCCTGGCACAAGCGTACTAAGCCTTCGCGTATCCCCCAAATGCCAAAGGCTAATGTAATTGATCGACGATACAAAGTAATTCGCGGTGCAACGGCAGTATTAGGCGGACGTTGTCGATGCGTGAACGGCAAAACTCAAAGAGAAAATCAGCGTACTGTGCAGCGCTTTCTGTGGACCCTTTGTTACTTGTCTTGTTTAAGAATTGTTGGAACTGTGTTGGCTGCGCGTAAAGATATCAAAGTTTGGCATGGTTTCTTCAGTGGCGCGTTTGATGTGTCCGGTGTGTCTGGTTGAACAGTTTCTAATATAATTAATCGTAGAGATAGGTATTTGGATTTTGGTTAAGATCGCGGTGATGTTTCGAGAGTATAGTTGGAGTTCATGAAATTAAAGATTAGATCTGTGGCGATCCTCCTACACTTCGCTACCGGAGGGATTCTATAATACCAATTTTTCTACAAGTTCTGGTGGATCGTACGATTAGTATTTATACCGATCTTTCTTGTAACTTCAGTATTTCTGCGTCTAAGGCGGGGGCCTGCTAGGATGGCTTAGTGACGAGTCCACTAGTAGGCCCCGGACGAAACGTTCTTCCTATTTTTCTCATCCTTTTCTGAGATTTCTGTGTTTTGGTTTTTTGTTGACACTAAAACTACCGGCGATTAAAGTAGACCTATTTGTACCCCAAGAAATAAAAATGACAGCTGTTCTAAAAACCGCATAATATATGTAAAACAGATCTTTCTGTTTTTTTTACAGAAAATCGTGAAAAATCCTCCATATCGCATCTTTGTAAATTTATAGAATTTTTACGAGAAATTACAAGCCAGTTATTTTGACCGCTTTGGTAGTTTTAGTGTTAATAAAGTTGACCATGGTCATTCGTCAAAATTTAGCAGTAGTTGACAACTCTGGTTATCCTCTGATTTTTAAAGATGTTCCTATAGGTATATTTTCATCCCTCAGTTTTGAGGTCTGTTATCGCTCCAATAAATACAAACGATAGGTAATAAAAAAATACTTTCTCACCGTTAGGAAATATTTTATAGAATGGAAAACTCGAGTGTGTCAAAAATGATCCAAAGAACGCAGCAGGGGTTGATTTAATTTTTCATTCGTTTAATATGATCTAAAAATCTGGATGAAATTTTATTCTGGTTACGAAGGCTGACGTTTTCCAGAAATTTGATTTCATTTTACAGGATACACCAAAAGTCTGTCGTGGAGTAGCCCCTTGTAAGGTCACGCGCAAAGCTTCTTACGAATAATAAATTAATGGCACAGTTTCGAAATTGGCCGCTCATACAATCTTCTATGCAAACAGCTAGGCAGTTCATAACGTCGCGAAATCTGTGGTAGCGATCAAACGTAGCTTGTGTACAGGGGATATGCTGTGGGGTTAGATCCATGGTGATATTTCCTGTACATCGAAAGAGGTTGCACGGAACGTATCCCGAATCCTACTATTTGTGCTATTTAACGAAAAGTTGATCCCGTGGTTCTGATAAAATTCATGGTATCGCGAATGGATCTGCGGATTCACAGGTTTAGAGATTTACACGGAACTGTATTTGAAATNAGAGATAGGTATTTGGATTTTGGTTAAGATCGCGGTGATGTTTCGAGAGTATAGTTGGAGTTCATGAAATTAAAGATTAGATCTGTGGCGATCCTCCTACACTTCGCTACCGGAGGGATTCTATAATACCAATTTTTCTACAAGTTCTGGTGGATCGTACGATTAGTATTTATACCGATCTTTCTTGTAACTTCAGTATTTCTGCGTCTAAGGCGGGGGCCTGCTAGGATGGCTTAGTGACGAGTCCACTAGTAGGCCCCGGACGAAACGTTCTTCCTATTTTTCTCATCCTTTTCTGAGATTTCTGTGTTTTGGTTTTTTGTTGACACTAAAACTACCGGCGATTAAAGTAGATCTATTTGTACCCCAAGAAATAAAAATGACAGCTGTTCTAAAAACCGCATAATATATGTAAAACAGATCTTTCTGTTTTTTTTACAGAAAATCGTGAAAAATCCTCCATATCGCATCTTTGTAAATTTATAGAATTTTTGCGAGAAATTATAAGCCAGTCATTTTGACCGCTTTGGTAGTTTTAGTGTTAATAAAGTTGACCATGGTCATTCGTCAAAATTTAGCAGTAGTTGACAACTCTGGTTATCCTCTGATTTTTAAAGATGTTCCTATAGGCACATTTTCATCCCTCAGTTTTGAGGTCTGTTATCGCTCCAATAAATACAAACGATAGGTAATAAAAAAATACTTTCTCACCGTTAGGAAATATTTTACAGAATGGAAAACTCGAGTGTGTCAAAAATGATCCAAAGAACGCAGCAGGGGTTGATTTAATTTTTCATTCGTTTAATATGATCTAAAAATCTGGATGAAATTTTATTCTGGTTACGAAGGCTGACGTTTTCCAGAAATTTGATTTCATTTTACAGGATACACCAAAAGTCTGCCGTGGAGTAGCCCCTTGTAAGGTCACGCGCAAAGCTTCTTACGAATAATAAATTAATGGCACAGTTTCGAAATTGGCCGCTCATACAATCTTCTATGCAAACAGCTAGGCAGTTCATAACGTCGCGAAATCTGTGGTAGCGATCAAACGTAGCTTGTGTACAGGGGATATGCTGTGGGGTTAGATCCATGGTGATATTTCCTGTACATCGAAAGAGGTTGCACGGAACGTATCCCGAATCCTACTATTTGTGCTATTTAACGAAAAGTTGATCCCGTGGTTCTGATAAAATTCATGGTATCGCGAATGGATCTGCGGATTCACAGGTTTAGAGATTTACACGGAACTGTATTTGAAATCGTGCTTATTTATACTTTACTTTAAAATTTTCGAATATAGCGAACGTCACGTATCTTCTTAATTTTTGAAAATGGGAAGCGATATAAAATTATCAGATTTTTTATTATTATAGATTCAAAACCTTCTGATATTGGACAGCAAAAAATTTTATTAACAAGAAATCGCAGGAAATGTAGATATAAATTTTACGAGTATCAAACTTATTTATTACATCTTCGATAATTTTTTTTATCATTTGCGACATAATTATAAAAAGAGAAAAATTAATTTCGCGTGTTTATTTCAAATTTTTCTAACGCGTACTCTATAATTCCAATCTTGTCAAATTTAATTTGCAACTATCAACGAATATTTTCTTCGAACATCAGAAATGAAAAAATAAAAGTTTCTTCGTTCACTGTTTCCATATCTCAGCTTTCTTCTTGAGAAGCAGAAAAGATAATTCATCGTGTAACGAACCTCAGCGAAGCAGCTTGAAATATTTCATATTCGTCGTATCGTATAAAATAATGCAATTAGAAATTTAACACAGCCGACAATATTCTACAATATATTCGTTAAATATTTACATAAAACGAAAAATTATGCTTTAATTGACTTTCTCATCGGAAAATCGCAGAGCCCTTAAGGCCGCGCATCCCCTGTGTCAGAGCAGTTGTACTTCGATACGAAGTGCATCGGTGAATGGTGCTTTACGTTATTAACATTAGCGGAGCAGAACTGAAGTAGATACGCGACGTACCTTAACGTTCCACCATTATTGTGATTTTCATCGTTAGGGTGGTATTACGAGTGCTTTCCCCTGGTTACTGCAGTAACCGATGCAACGAAGACTCTTGTGGTATTCTCCATTCAAAGCGGAATGCTATCGCAAAACTCGTTTCTTTTTCTCCAAGGCTGTCTTTGATTTTAGTCGCTGCATCGGTTATGCCACTATTACCTGCCGATGTTTCTTCCCCGATCTTTCCAACCGCATATATCTTTATTCCTCTTATCAATACTCGTCTATTCAATTTATACGAAAGAAATATTATCTAGGGTAATTCTGGATGAGATGATTCGATCTCGCGTAGGCTATGAAACGTTCCATTTTTCACCTAATTTAAACCTTTTACACTTCACTCTCGCTACTTTAGTCACTCGTGTAATTTTCTCCAGGAGTTGTTTTAAGTTAAATTTCGTATTTTCGTCCATTACAACTTTTTTTTTCAAAAATAAAACGGATTACTCAAATATCTAAAAAGTCGTAAACATTTATAATCGTTTTATTTGTTTCTTTTCAAAAAACAGACGTTTTAAGTTTTCAAAAACAGCTACGCTTTAAGTTTTCATATTAGTCCTGTGATATTAAAAATCGTTTAGGAGCGCAAAAGGGTAAAAATACACCGAATATTTTAAATCCAAGTGTGTTTCGTAAGAATGTTTTTTTTGTTTAAATGTCAATTAAATTTACGATACATTAATTATTTTAAAAACAGTAGGTCAGTATGCTCCAACTTACATTTCAGTAGAATAACGTTCCAGTGGAGAATGAAGATAAAATAATTTCGTTCTTCAACAATAACTTTGAAAAATAAAAGAGTACCAAGACTCAAGCGATAATTTTCAATCCCTCGATTCTCAAGACGTTCTACATTTTACAAAGCAGCAAAGTACCATTAAATTTCCCGAATTCCAACAACACAAGAATGCTCAGAACCCGAATTACTTTCTTATCTAGTTCGTTTGCGAGTCATCAATCCCCCCCAAAAAAGTTCTGTCGCGTTGACAGCACAGAAACCCGTTCATCTTTCTATTTCAGACAAACACGAGGTTTCGTCGTACGAATTTTTGAGTTCTGTCGCTGTTCGTAGATGTAACGAGCTTTGATGCAGTTTTTTTTCTCTCTTCGTGGGATGTTAGGTTCTCGTCGGAAAAGCTTGGCTGGCATTGTTACGGTACAATTCGTCGTTTTATAATTAAAAAGAGTGGTTTCATCGAGCACATCTTGACACACGTTTCTGTTTGCTAGACTCGAATGTTGGAAGAGGCGCGTGCGTAAATGAAAGCTTCGCAGAGCTTCGAGAAAGAACGCATCGGGTCGTAACCACAGGTTTAAACATTCGCTACTTCTCTGTGATAACGCTCGAAACGTTTGCGGATAAACTTTTTAGTTACGCGAACGGTTGCCACTCTTCGGTTGAAATTGAAGGACTCGCCGAAGCGAAACGTAATGTGATTTTAAATAAAAAGATAAGGAGCCGCATTGGCTTATTCCGTTGAGTAAAACTCGTAAGCAGACTAATGAAAAGGGATACGAAGTAGAATTTACCGAGTTTCAGCTTGAAACGTAACGGTTCTGAATAGTGTTTTCATAGCACTGATTTGTTCCTCCAAGCGAATTTATGGTTTCGTGATCCCTATTGGTAGATTTTCTTGTACGTTTACGGGCAATATTATTTACTTTAATATTAAAGCATTCGTCCTTTTTTTTCAATTATGGGGTCTAAGGTAGCGAAACAAAATGGCTGAAACTATAATAATTATTTTAGTTTACAAGAATTTAAATATACGAAAAATATTATCGGCTGAAAAACTAAAAACCTGGGGGAGTATTCTGAATTAATAAAAATCAGGATCGGATAACTCGACACGAAGATATTCTTTGTACTTTACTACACAACTCGATCGTTTTGCTGTTCCGTGAATATTAAATTGTCAAGTTTAAAATTTCTTCCCTACACTTGGTTTCATTTTATTCTTCCATCGATCAGTCTTAATTCATCTTCTAAGTTTTTACACAAAAATACTATATTTACGATACACTCCTTAATTCAATCGATAAGTTCTACTTTCCCGTCGAATCCAATTTTCCTTTCTCTTCGTTCCTCCAATTATTTCCATAAACGATAAGAGCTATGCGCACATAAAAATAAACGAGACAGACGCTGAAAAATTTCGCACCTATTAAGAAGACCGAATGAAAGCAAATAAACGAGCTACTATAAATTACTAACATAGAGAACGCACTTATAAACCGCAGTGTATCAACCCCATTCTTATTTCTTTATCCCACGAAAACCTATTCGACTTACAAAATCCAACCACCCCAGTAGAGTCTCGATATCACTCCTGAATCTCTGAAAATTCTATCTCGGACCGCTATGGCCACGAGAAAGTCAGTGCTGGGTTTTACCGGTGCGAGCGTTCTTGAGAGATTTCCAAGCAAAACGAGAAAACGAAAAGGAACAGCGAAGGCTGGAGTAAACCGAGGAAGGGATACGGGACGATGGAGCGCGAGGCTGTGGCGAGCGGTAGATGCACGTAGAGGGTTAATGCATTAACATCAAAGTGGCTTGCCGGTACAATTATTGCACTCGACGCTGTAGCCACGCACAGGCCGCGACCAGACAGGGCAACGAAGGTGTGCGCAACGGCAGAAATGCCATATATTACATTCTTCCGCGTTTAACTGGTCGGACATTAATTTGAAAAAGTAGGTAGCTGGCCAGCCACTGACCCCTGCGGTCTGGAATCTCATATCCTGGCTGGAGGCGTAGACTTTGTGCTAATGTTAAAGCAGAACTTACGCGGTACTTGCGTGCCTATGTAGAATACCTTGGACAAAATGTATGCACGTATCTCTCGTGACTGGGAAACACAACTAAAGTCAACATTTTGTTGAAATTGGAATAGCATTTTTATTTATTTTCTTGTTTATTTTCTTATTTATTTTCTTATTTATTTATTCTTCATCCGTGCTCGATAGCTTCTGGATACACAACCGGAGCTTAACGCGTTGCTTGTTAATTTATCGATGAAACCTTTTTACATACGTATCTAATATATGTAACTTAACCCTCTATGGCCCGAATTTTGTTCGCTTGTTAGAGAAAAAATTAGGATCGATTACAGTTTTTCACTTTGATTTAAAAATTTTTAAACTTACAGTTCCTGTAGATGNCACGTATCTAATATATGTAACTTAACCCTCTATGGCCCGAATTTTGTTCGCTTGTTAGAGAAAAAATTAGGATCGATTACAATTTTTCACTTTGATTTAAAAATTTTTAAACTTACAGTTCCTGTAGATGCATCGTGGTATCATTATACAGTAATATAGTAATCAGATTTGATAGTACAGTGATAACTAAATAAAATTCATTTTTTAAAATATAGAAACTCTAGTTTGTAACTTTCAAGTCACACGGCGCCATAGAGAGTTAACTTACCTGCGATACGTTTTATTTTTTACTTTTCCATAAATCTTATATTGCGACAATTCTTGTGTATTAAGATTTTTAGCGTCTACTGTCTGTTCTTTTAAGTTTCTGAAACTTACTGTATTATGTAGAAAGAAACAGTGTATGCGTTTTGCGTTGGACGTTAAAATTTGTTTCTTTATATCGAGAAACCTATAATTTTAAATTTTTCACTGGCACCAGAGACACGTAAGAATATTTATCCCTGTTTTGTCATTTTTTTATCATTCGTTGGATGTCGAGTTCTATCCTCGATCGAGAAATTGAAACGATAATGGGAGGTATATGTACACATGATGCATACGGTGGTTTGGATAGTTTGTTTTGATAGGAACAAAATTTGTTTGAACAGAAATTTATGCTAGCATACCTATCGTACACGCGTGTACATGAAACGTATATTAATTGGAAACAAACATTAAAACTAACAAGCAGGGTCGATCATTTCTGTTGCCTGGAAATGCGTCTAAGAGATGAATGATGCAACGTTGCGCCAGTAAGACAGGTTCAATCTTCGTTTCAGAGGAGTTCTGAACGCTTTCGTTATTCGATCTCCGATTAAATCACGTCAATTTAATTCCCGTATAATTCGATACCAGATTTTCCCCGGCGGAGAACGCAGAAAGTGTTGGTTCGAACGGTCGATGCATCCGGAGAAATTATTCGAATTTCGAAACATACGTCGAAACAGGTTTTTACGGGAGTAAATACTTACAGAACTCGGGGATGTACAGAATGTAAATCGAAGTATGGATGCACACGCGTGCATTGAAAATACGTGGATTCGTATTCGCGTACACTTTTGCTTGTCAATAACGTGAAAAGTTGATAACTGCCCGTTATATCGAAACGTAAAAAAGTTGATTTACGACCGGCAGGATTCTTTCACGGCCGTGTTATCCGGTACGACACGTTTTACCTTGGAGAATTTTAAAACACGGACGTATCAGATCGGAATAAACAATACTATGAAATTACAGAAAATTAAAACAATGAGGAATGACGTACATCAAATGTTTACAGGGCTTTAAAATGTACGTGAAAAAATATACGAAACGCTTTGGCTTCGCTGGGGCGAAGAAGATAAAAATAATTGTACGTTCAAGCCAGAAGTTTATTAAGGATGCTGTGTTAGTCGACGTTACGGTTTTATAAAAATATTTTTCTGCACCATCGGTGAATCGAATATCAAACGATAAAAGTAGATCTGCGTTCGGTACAATGTAATCGTATTAATTAATATTTATAATTCCCGTTAGATACGTTCGAATCAAAATTTTAGGAGTTTCACTAATAAATTCTGTACGAATCGTCTTCACGATCGCGAAGAGTTACAACTATGTTTAAAAATTTATTAAATACGAGTGTATTTAATTATCTCTACTTGACGAAACACGCCGTTCATCCCCCGTTCCAACAGTTTACAAGTTAATTAAATAAATTATTTGAAAAGCGAAATTTTATCTTACTATATAATTTTAATTATCGAATACGGTAAAGACGAGTAGCGTACGGTAAAATTTCTCAAATATAATTAAAATATATTGTACTATTATTGTACAATTATTGTACAATTATTGTAGAAATTTTCAAAGACGATTTTCTCGAAAACAAAGCCTTATATTAAATTATTTTATTGTATTTTTATTACTTATATTTTCATGTATAATCGTCCCTTTTATCCCTTTCATCCCCTTTTATATGCAGAAGACCTGAAATAGTTATCTGTCACAAGTAATACTAAAATAATAAGAAAAATATTGTAAATCTTGAAAAAATCAATTTATGAACTGACCAAAAAGCTGTCAGAAGTATTAAATAACTAATCATTCGACGCAAGTGTTTCAAATTGTATACAGTGCTGGGAAAAGGTATTTGATCGCATTCCATTCGAGCCAATGGGTCAAGCGGTTTGTCTACTTCTCAAATAACGGATTCGATTCGCGTATGCAGAAACGTGATACACGCTTTTGCTGATTGAACTCATCAGGATGACAGCTCTTGCCAGTCATTTCCAAAAAGCAATTGCCGCGGGAAACGTTAAAGCGAGAAAATTGCGCGTCCTTTCGGCTCGCTTTATTGGGTATGTTTACCGGCCCGACGCCACAGGGGAATATCCATGTAACATTTGCTCAGAATACAAATAAAGCAGACGAAACACATCGACATGTTGCGATAGTCGCGAACATTCTGTATTTAACACAGACGAATTACTTACATGCGCACCGAAAATTGCTACTTCGTCCTTTTGCGAGTGCAAATGTAATATTGTTTTCGGCGTATTAGTCGGGTAAACTCAAATTTAACTCGATTATCGATAAAGATTAGGTTGGACCTACAATTTCGTATTTATAATAATTCATTTCTCAAAAATTATGAAAAATTGCTTTCAATTAAATATTTTCCGAGAGCGAACATTCATTTATACGCTTCAATAAAATTTGAACAAATAATTCTGAGGTTCTTTTCGTCGCGGAAGAAACGTATCATTCGTCGAAACTTCTGCATTAAATTACATTAATTTTCATTTTTAATATTGTAACAAGAAAAAGTTAATTGCACAAAATTCTGTCTTACCACTGTTCAAAAAAATAATTCATAATCAAAGTACATAATTCACACAATTCAACCTAGCAACATAATTTCTTCGTACCCTCCGTACCTTTCTACGATACTTTCTCTGTATTACAACCGTATCCAAACTTTAACCAAGAATATCCAGAGAAAGATCGAGTATCGAACCTTTATAATGATGTATTTTCCAAGACTGACGAAATATAAATAACAGTACCATTATTAAAAATCTAAAATCCAAACCAAACCCGAAAGGTTTTGTACTCTCCTTGTAAGCCGATCCAATACTTGCACGTTCGAGCTTACAACAATAAACCGCGCCGGATAGCTGGTCAAATGCCGAACGTGCGTGAGCAGCGTACATTCTTGACGAGCACGGTCGCTATTCACTAGCGGTCATTTCGAAAGAGACATTGTCAGGGCGAATGGTAAAACGTGAAAATTGTCTGTCGTTTCGACTCGTTTTATTATGCGCGTTTTCCATTTCGATGGCGTAATGGAACGCGTACGGAATGTTTGCCCCTGATACACGTGCGTGTGCACCGGTAGGAATGCTCGCGAAGGCTCACGATCGGTATTGTGCGTCTTTTAACATGTTTTGTTCGACGAGGCGAGAGTCGCTTCGCCATGTTGTACGTGTTCAATTACGAATATGCGTGTCCTTTCGTTAACGACGACGACGACGACGAGTCAGGTTAGTGATTCGAGAGGAATCGTTTAACTCACCAGCCCGAGAACCTTTTATTACCGTGTTCACGGCGCCATTTAGTGGATATTCCTGGGTGGAATATCGCGTCGCGCGTACACGAGCCCGCGACCGTTTCATTTCGTTATCGAAAGGATGAAATGAATGCCGTGTTTTGTAGAGCGCGATGCATCAGGGAAATCGAATTTCTGCCGAGTCGAGGAAAATTTTTTAAAACGCGAAACGAGGCTACGAGGTCTGCCTGTTTTTCTGTTTCTTCTCTCTTTTTCTCGCATTTCGATGGATCTCTCTCTGTTTTTTTTTTTTTTTCTTTTTTTTGTTCACTGTTCGGTGGAATAAAATCGTTGCGCGGTATTTTTTGTTTGCTCTTTTTTTTTTTTTTTTTTTTTTTCTAGCCTGCCCCCTTTACACCCCCTGTTCTGGCATGCAAATAACGTCGCGTTAATTGAGTTTTAATATAATATTATCGCTCGTCGAGCGTTACCCGATACATCGATTGCATTCGTCGAATGGAAATTTATATTTGTTTCGCTCTCGAAATTCAATCCCTGCCCGATACAACGAAATGAATATCTTTAGCTTTCTGTAAAACTGTCGCATCGATGTAGGTGTTATTAGTTTTATATAGGGTTCTACCTCAATTAAATATTTTACGCTCTAATGAAACACGCGTGAGATCGTTCGCGGCAACATAATCATCGTTAATGAGCATTTTAGTGATGTCATTGTAACGATGAATGAAGAACAGTGGGAGCATGACAAAATCTTCATTCGTACAACTGTTGCGCTACTGTTGATCGAATCTATACAAAATGTTCCTGTTCCTCTTTAAAAATAATTCAAATCCAATACCAGCAGTATCTATTATTACTCCTACGCGACACCGAAACAATGAAAAGTAACAGCATGGCAAAACATTAATTCGTACAACTATTTTAATACCATTGAATCGAACTAATCCACAAAATTTCTATTTCTTTTTACAAGAAACTCAATATTCATTGTCAGTCCTACGAGCCAACGAGACAGTGCAAAAATAAGAGCATGGCAAAACGTTTATTTGTACACCTACTGTGCCACCATTAATCGATCCTATAAAAAAACATCCCTATTCCTTTATAAAAGTAACTCAAATCCAATAGCAGCAATATTCGTTATTAGTCCTATGAGATACCGAAACAATGAAAAGTAAACAAAACATTCCGTTTGATCGGTTGTGAAACGAGTAATATCTGGCGTTCCTTTCGATCGAACTGATCGGTGTGACAGGTGCCGGCGGCTATTTCCAAAACGCAATTGCAGCGAAATACGTTAAACCGTGAAAATTGCGTGTCCCTCAGAGCGGCTTTATGGGGTATGTTTGCCGCTTCGGTGGCGGCGTGTGAACGCGCGTGTAATGTTTACGCGGGACGCATATACCGTGCTCGTTACAAGGCCGCCTACAAAACTGTGGAACGTGACGCCGGATTGAAATGAGTATCGATGAGCATAAACGTCAGACTGGAATGCGGCTATCTGTAAAGTTAGACAAAGCCGATCGAACGATAGAGGATCAGTGGTTTCGCGTGAAAGTCTCGCATTATTCACCGATCGAGCAATTACAGGTCTCGTGTGTTCTTCGCTCGAGCCTTTTTATTTGTTCCCCTTTTTATGTTAACTTTCGATTCGGTTGGAGCTTTACTCGACGAATAGCTTCTTGGAACCGTGGACGAGGTGAATTAGATTTTACGGTTATTGGATATGGTAAATTTTAAATTCTTCGAGCTTGCTGGTTACATTTAACCTTTTGAAAAAGAAACCGATGAACTGTGTTACTCGTAACGTAGATTAACTCCGTATCCAGCTTCCGAATCTGTTTAATTTAAAAATTGCGCTAAAATGTATCTTGCTTAACTTCCTACAAATTTCTATGTCACCATTTTACTCGATTCCTCTTTCGCAACTTTGAATTGGATCAAATCTCATAGGTATACAGAATGGAGGACGCTTATGCAACGACCGCAAGCGTACACTATCGATTAAGTGTATGAGTAGAGCTTCCGATTAACGTCGTTAGCTTTTCAATCGTTGTCCATGCGATTACTAACAGATCACTGAAACAGTCTCCCATTTACGAGGAGAACACGCAAAGCGTAGCACTCGTGTTTAATTATTTGCACGGTTGATTCTCTGTTCGTTAAAAGAAATCATAAACCGTGTTTCGTTGCAGACCAAAGAATCCACCCGGAGATTTCTCGAGGCACCCTATTCCAGTCCATCCGTATCCTCTCGACCGAGATAAATCCTTCGCGGTGAATAATTCGCGCATCGGACGCCGGTCTCGTTCGCGATAGAGGAGAGCGGCGGCGAGTTACCAATAAATCGCGCTGGAATTTCCGCCGGTGTTAGTTTCCATCAGCAGGAACGACTATCCCGTTCCACGGCACGTTTAACCGAAGCAAGTGCTTCGGTGTCCTTGTTAATAGGATTATCCGGATTCGCGAAGTTTCCGCCGCCGGAATGACCCGGTGAGGATGTACGTAAACGCGCGTCGCAGGCGAAATTTCGGTGCGCTGGGATTTCTGCAGCCTTTAACCGCACCCGAGGAGTCGTCGGAGCCGCCATTTCGATTTTCCAGTTTGTCCTCTTTTCCCGCGACACCGTTGCCCGCGTCGCTTCTCTTCTCGTCCCCGTCGATTTCGCGTTCCTGTCTTTTTCCAACACCGTTATAGCAACAGCATTCTCGTCTTTCATCCACTGCCGGAAGCTCAGTGGAACCGACCGAGTAATTTAGACGGTAGCCAAGCCTTGGGGATTCCGCTGTGTATGTCTTGCATCTTGAAGCCTTTCCTTTCGTCGCTTCGACTGGGGATTAGAAGAAGCTTAAGTCGATGGTCGCTTTACTTGCGGTATTATTTAAGACGACGGATTACCGGTATTAATGCGTGGTTCGATGTTGTTGGAGGTTTAGGGGTTGATGAAGAATGTTGGGATAGTTTTTTTTTTTTTTTCTTTCGGTAAGGTTCTTTGGGCGTGAGTTTTATGGAGCGTAGAAGGGAGTAACGAATGTTTCGAAGGAAAATCGAGAGAATAATAGGTGTACTGGTAAAATTACGATTACAGATTAGGTATTTATTATTACATGTTTGGTTACTTTTTTATAAGGTTTTTTTTTACGAGGATAGCAATTAAAATAATAAGTTAGAGGAGGAATATTAAAAACGTCCGGTTTCTTTAAACTAAAAGATTAAGCACNTTTTTTACGAGGATAGCAATTAAAATAATAAGTTAGAAGAGGAATATTAAAAACGTCCGGTTTCTTTAAACTAAAAGATTAAGCACGGTTTTTATTCAAACCGTAACTTCCAAGAGACAGAGAAAAAAGAAAAGGAAAATATGAAAGCAGAATGTATTTAAGAAAACGGAACACGGTTAGATCTCTTGTAACTAAATATTTCGTTCGATCAAACAAGAAGATTAAAACCTGCTGCCTTAAAGTTCCTGAGTTATCTTTTTCAACGAAGTAAGTTTCCTCCGCGTAATTCATTAACGGATACTTTGCTGCCTTCTGGTAGCGATTTCCTTCTTCAATTGACTGTAAGTGTCATTTGCTGAATATTAAACTTCTGAAAGGCATTAAGAAACTTTTATCAGCATATCGAACCACAATTAAAATTAACCGAAAACTAACTAATTTATTACACCTGCCATATATATAAAAAGCAAATAATACATGTCAGTACGCTACACCAAAAAAAGAAGAAATCACTCTTTTACCCTGAACACTTTCAGCGTTGCATCAATTATCATAATTAAGTTCATTTTTGAGGTTGACTCGAACACATAATTCGGTTCCGTAAAATAACGTATCCACGAATGGTCGATCGCATATACCGCGTGCAACGATGTTAATTGTCAGCATGATTTATCGGAAAACTGCAAATATGGCGGAGAGGATAGAGGGGGGGTGGGAATTGTTACAGCGAATGCGAACAATGGCCTGCGTTTACCCAAAGGATAATGGCGCGGATAAATTGAGTCCATCTAACATCATAACCCTTTATCACGTTGGAAAATCCTGGCCCGAGAGATAAATAGGAAAAGAAGGTTCGAAACTTTCGCGAGTTCACCCTTCGCTTGTCCCCGGACCATGAATAATATTTGCATGAATTAAAGTAATCGATATAGTTTCGAGTTTAGTTCCGGAGCGAGCTGTAAGACAAGAATCTAGGAAGATTCACGAGCCCCGGCTCCATTAGAACTATTCAGTGCGGCTTTATAACGTTTGTCTCCGCTGTCTCTGTAATGTGACCACTTACCAACCTATAGCCGCTGTGCAGTTTAATACTTGAGAGTGTTTCTTGTAACAACGGCATGCCTGGCATACAATGCACTCGTGTATTCCATTTGCGTTGTTTCGCTGTCGACGCCGCGTCGAAAAACACGCTCTTTATATAGAAAGTTTGGGCAACCATGGTTCGTAGTTGCAAGCAGAGGAGTGTTGTTTCTTTTACGAGCCAGGGGAAAATTGGTAGAAATCAATTTATGACGTTAGGTGAATATTATTTTTAGTTAGTTGTATTTGCTATGTTTCTTCAATGGGCTGTGCTTTAAATCAATTATATACCAATGTGAATATTGAGAAATGAAAAAATTCAAATCAAGCTTAGGATGCGTTCGGTGTAGTAATATACGCGATAGATCTCTGAAATAGTGCTGTAGTAAAAATGGTACTCAAGGCACGTTAATGTTTTTTCCTATAGATACAAGATCCACCTCCTTTCGGTATTTCAACAATTTCCATAATTTTTTCTGATTTATGCGAAACCTCGGCAAATCCCCGAAGACTTCTCAGCGCCGATGCAGCAAAGTTTTAATTATCTCCATCGATTATCCCTACCAACCTAGTAATAACCCAACTATCTTTTCAATACCAACAAGTAGATATTGTCATTGATCGTCTGAACGCTGGTATAACAAACTCCTTACTTATTTATCTACCACCCACCGCGACAGATTCTTCTTTCGATTCAGTTTCTCCTTTGGTCTCTCAGTCTCGATTGTTTAGAAGGTTCAAACAGAGCATACCCATCCACGCACACGTGCACGCTTTTCTTTACCATTTCTCTCCGTTTACTCTCCGTTCAACCCATCCACAAAGATAGTAGCAATAAGAACATTTCAAAACACGTCCTCGTGCCGACTCAATCGAACAATACAAGCAGCGTAGGTTCGCGTGCACCTACTCGAGCGACGAATACGTCGTCGTCCAGCAACTCCTTTTNAACTTCTCAGCGCCGATGCAGCAAAGTTTTAATTATCTCCATCGATTATCTCTACCAACCTAGTAATAACCCAACTATCTTTTCAATACCAACAAGTAGATATTGTCATTGATCGTCTGAACGCTGGTATAACAAACTCCTTACTTATTTATCTACCACCCACCGCGACAGATTCTTCTTTCGATTCAGTTTCTCCTTTGGTCTCTCAGTCTCGATTGTTTAGAAGGTTCAAACAGAGCATACCCATCCACGCACACGTGCACGCTTTTCTTTACCATTTCTCTCCGTTTACTCTCCGTTCAACCCATCCACAAAGATAGTAGCAATAAGAACATTTCAAAACACGTCCTCGTGCCGACTCAATCGAACAATACAAGCAGCGTAGGTTCGCGTGCACCTACTCGAGCGACGAATACGTCGTCGTCCAGCAACTCCTTTTCTCGCGCCGTTACACAGGTCGATGTCGTCGAGTACGAGACCGACGACTAAGACCAGGAAGACCAGGAAGACCAAAAAGACCAAGAAGACCGAGAAGACGAGGACGACGACACAAATGGCGCGGAAAGTCCAAACGAAAAAGGAACACTGTCAGACGGATGGAAAGGAATTCGAACGATAACGAAGTCGGTTTCTTTGCGCGCGACACGGTCCAATTATCGGTGTGACTCTATCTCGCGTCTGACGGAACATCGAGACGTTCGCCCCGATGTGAACTCGGGGCGACGTCTAGATCTTCCCGGGAGACCGGTCGCTGGAAAAGCCCGTGGAAACTCGTACAGACAGTTTCACGAACTCCGTTCAGACGACTGATACGTGTATGTGTGCATCTCTGCGTCTGTGTAACGGTGTAACCGCCTACCTACCGACATACTCTGGCTAACGTAGCCTGTACGACCGGTTTCAACTCAGTTGAGTGGCCGTTATATGGGGTTCTAAGCATTCTGATTCTGCTGACCGCTGCGCGGACCTCATACCCTCCTGACCGTCCTGTCCACCCTCGCTGCTACGTGGACTGCCTTTAAACCATCCCGTTTCCTGTTCTCTTTCTCCACCGACCGCGGCTTACCCGTTTACTTACTCCCCTCTGTCCATACCCCGGTCACCAATGTTTCTCTCTTTCTCTGTCCACCGCCAGTGTGTTCCAGGCTTCGATCGTCATCGATGCCACCCCTCGGTGTTCCTCTTTCATGGATTCGATTACGTCTATCCGTGATTTCGACGTATTTCTTGTTTCTTGGACACGTCGTTGCGTTTATTACGCCGGCGTGCGTCCTGAAACCGTGATTAGCCTGGATTCTCTGCTTCGGGCGAGAATTAAGAAGCGGACGGTGTATCGTGGTCGAGTCTCGAGAAAATAGGACAGGTTTTATTGCTTTCTCTCCGCACGTTAGGGGTGGTTTCGNTAAGACCAGGAAGACCAGGAAGACCAAAAAGACCAAGAAGACCGAGAAGACGAGGACGACGACACAAATGGCGCGGAAAGTCCAAACGAAAAAGGAACACTGTCAGACGGATGGAAAGGAATTCGAACGATAACGAAGTCGGTTTCTTTGCGCGCGACACGGTCCAATTATCGGTGTGACTCTATCTCGCGTCTGACGGAACATCGAGACGTTCGCCCCGATGTGAACTCGGGGCGACGTCTAGATCTTCCCGGGAGACCGGTCGCTGGAAAAGCCCGTGGAAACTCGTACAGACAGTTTCACGAACTCCGTTCAGACGACTGATACGTGTATGTGTGCATCTCTGCGTCTGTGTAACGGTGTAACCGCCTACCTACCGACATACTCTGGCTAACGTAGCCTGTACGACCGGTTTCAACTCAGTTGAGTGGCCGTTATATGGGGTTCTAAGCATTCTGATTCTGCTGACCGCTGCGCGGACCTCATACCCTCCTGACCGTCCTGTCCACCCTCGCTGCTACGTGGACTGCCTTTAAACCATCCCGTTTCCTGTTCTCTTTCTCCACCGACCGCGGCTTACCCGTTTACTTACTCCCCTCTGTCCATACCCCGGTCACCAATGTTTCTCTCTTTCTCTGTCCACCGCCAGTGTGTTCCAGGCTTCGATCGTCATCGATGCCACCCCTCGGTGTTCCTCTTTCATGGATTCGATTACGTCTATCCGTGATTTCGACGTATTTCTTGTTTCTTGGACACGTCGTTGCGTTTATTACGCCGGCGTGCGTCCTGAAACCGTGATTAGCCTGGATTCTCTGCTTCGGGCGAGAATTAAGAAGCGGACGGTGTATCGTGGTCGAGTCTCGAGAAAATAGGACAGGTTTTATTGCTTTCTCTCCGCACGTTAGGGGTGGTTTCGAGGCTGGGTTGAGAAAAGTGTTGAGATAGATATATTTATCTGTTTCTTTATTTAATTATTGTACGGGAATTTAGGTCGATTTAGATATGAAACTTAGGTACCAGATTATATGAGGTAAGCGTATCGAATGGATGGTAAGAGATAAATATTTAAATGCAAATGATGAGGCAAAAAAGATGAAAAAAATGTAAAAAACTTGGAGCTTGGTATCACTGTCTTAACCCTTTGACCTACAATCACGAGTCTTTCTATACGTTCAAACGCAATATAGACGCACTATATGATAAAGTTCAGTTTTAACTTTAACTGTAATCTCAATTTAGAAGATTAAAAATTAGCAAATACAAAATAGGTATAATATTTTAACACTTTGCATTTGATACGGTGTTAAAGACGAAAATAGCTAATGTTAACGTGTACGAATATTAAAGAAATCGTAAGGCAGGGGATTATAGTATATGCGATTTAAAAAATCAATACGGCTACAATATCTGTTACAGTTGAAATAAAAATCTTGTAAAAGAGATCGATGGAAAGAAATCTAGTAACATAAAAGGATAGTCTAATTTACACCATACAATAAGTCTTCGGGTCTATCGAGTTAAAAATTATCCAGTGGCACGTGTGGAGATATTAAAATATAAAAGTTTCGCCTNCTAATGTTAACGTGTACGAATATTAAAAAAGTCGTAAGGCAGGGGATTATAGTATATGCGATTTAAAAAATCAATACGGCTACAATATCTGTTACAGTTGAAATAAAAATCTTGTAAAAGAGATCGATGGAAAGAAATCTAGTAACATAAAAGGATAGTCTAATTTACACCATACAATAAGTCTTCGGGTCTATCGAGTTAAAAATTATCCAGTGGCACGTGTGGAGATATTAAAATATAAAAGTTTCGCCTGAAATTCTTTGGCCATTTCTATAAAGCACTGTATTTCTATCGTAGCAATAAATTGTTACCGAATTCGAAATCGCGGCGAGCGCTGAATGACAGAGACACTTTATTCGAAAACAAAGACACGCGAGCCGACGCGATTCAATTTCCAGCGGGTCTAAGCAAAAGAAGATTTCATCTAATTTGCCAGAGTCGGCGGCGCGATATTGAATAGTAATGCATATCCGAGCTGCGTGATTGCATGGTTTCAAAGCACAACGTTACGCGTTCGTGGACATAAATATTTGCGCGTCGTGATTTTGTTCATCTTCAAGAGAAGCCCGTTAAAGGTACGGGCGGAATTTTAAATAAGCATTTCCTGGATATCGTGGTTAAGAGAAAATGTATTTCCGCGGGCGAACCATAACGTTCATTTCTCTTTCTCTCGTGAAGAGGAACCGCGGTCCCGTTGACAGTCAGATGTACGATAAGGGCGTTTAAAAATGATATTTAACTACGATTTTTAACCTCTCCAAGGGGTGTTTAATCTTTGAAATTTATATTTCGTTTTATTAATTTATATTGTTTCATTAATTTTTTTTTATATTATACAGAGCGAAAAATTGTAAGTTGAAGTATGTCTGGAGCTATGAAAGAAAATGAAACATTTTTCAAGTTAAAGTTATTTGGTATAAGAGATATAAATTTTTTATTTTATTCATTTGTTTTTTTTTTGCTAGAAATATTAAATATCTATTAGTTGAAAAATATTTCTCTTACTTCTATGGTTCTGGAGATATTTGAAGTAGCAATTTTTATTAGTCCACTCTATGTAATTTATATTTTATAAAAATCTGAATATTAAATGCTAAGGTATAATTTATTACAGTTAATGAAAATAGTATCGTTGATGCACTCTGTGTACAAACTATGTATATGTATTTTTATAAAAATTTGAATTTTTAACGTTAAAGTATAATTCATTGAGGATGATCAAATAAATTTTTGACCGTCATATTTATTATTATTTTGTTGATTTGTCTATATTTTTAATAGTAGCATAAAAATTCATGGTCAGAAATATCGCGAAACCTTAAAACCGAAACAATATTTTGGTAACTACAAAATTGTAATTTTCTTAAACGTTGCTCGGTAGGAAGTTAAATAAATTATACTTCCACGTGGTACGCAACGTCTACGGAGAATAATTATCTTGAGAAATGGGAGCACGAGGTATAACAGAGTCTCTGTTAGTGACGGGGACGGAAAGAAGGAAATAATGGAAGCCAAAGGCGCACGGAAGGGAATCGGATACAGCAAGACAAGCAGGAAACAGAAAATATCTAGACAGTACGTATGATAAGAAGAAGACATTGCGTTAACATAAACGTTCCGGTGAATGCATTCATGATTACCTTCGATATAAATCCTCTGTTAAATTTGACACTAGCTATAAACTATAATCATTTTGATACTAATCATTTATCAGACAAGTAATGTATTTAAAAAATTTCTGTTTTCTTACCGTAGACTTGCTAGTGTTTTTTTTTTTTTTTTTTTTTTTTTTTTTTTAATTTAGAATTTAATCGTCCTAATTTTTATTCTATTCATATTTCGAAGAGAAACATTTTTAATTGCGCAATATTTATAAATATATCGACAGAAATTCTTTATCAAAATGAAACAACACTTTCGCATCCAATTATAAAATTATTTGAAACCACTCGTCTTACAAATGAATATACTATTCGAAAATGCTCCCTTAAATTATACGCGCAAATCTACATAATAGGATCTTCGAATGTAACGTATAATGCGTCTCATCACGAAGTCTGAGATAATATTTGTTCGAACAAGAGCTTCGTAGAAATTGAAGTTAGCGTTGTTCCGAAGCCTTGTTAAGGATTACAGTACAGCTACATCTTGTAGTTACGAGAACGATATCAATTCTACTTAGATAATTACTTTACAAATCGATACGTAACGTTCGTAAAGAAATAACCCTGTGATATCTACCTTCGATTTATCGGAATTATAAACACAACTGAGAAATCAATTTTTTGTAAGTAAATCAAACGAGAATAAAGTTTCCAAAACAAAAAAAAAAAACAAAAAAAAAGAAACACAAGAATCTGTGCGCGCGAAAGGGTGAAATTTAAGTACATGTATTTACGGGCAAGGAGCTAGTGGATTTATCTAAGGTCGCATTTCGGGCCTGAAGGAGAAGGATCTGAAAAGGCACGATTGGAATTTTAATCGAGAATCTTGTTGTCACGGATGGCATTCCAAGACGTAGTTCTTGCAATCGGGTATGGGGATTTATCGGCTTTATTCTTAGGTATTTACCCTTGCCGTGAGAGGGCACAAACGGTCACAAAATATAAAAGAGGGAACTTCCTAAATTCATGTTGGAAGGAATTCCCGAAAATTTCCCGACATCGATACCCGTGCTTCAATCTGTGGCAATTCTTAATAGCAGTTAACTTTGAGACAGGATTTCGTTTAATGAAAATTCTTCGAAATTACATCAAATATTTGAAACATAAAACTTGAGGCTCTAATTGGATCACGGTTGTTAGAAAATCATATTAACCCTTTCTTTATGGTGTCCTCAGGAATATAAATGCTTCCTATATACGGATTGTATACTTTTGTACGAAAATTCAGATACATCGTGTAATGAATCATGATACAAACACATGTAGATGAAAGTAAAAATTTTTTCTTACTTTCCGCGCTATAAAAAACATCTGCGAACTCCTTTAGCAAATAATTAATTTCTAAACGTGTATGAGTCGTTCCACGACAAATATATTACTTTTTAACTTGGACATCCACAGATTTTGTTCTAAATAAAATATAATGTAGTACACCTGAAATTAGGGAAGGTTTAAGTCATCAATTTGTTTAAGAAATATTGACTTTTGAATTTGCCAATTTTTACTCATTTTTACGAAAACAGGCTGTCCTTGATAACTTTTGTTTAGGAAATTATCGGTTGATTAAGCTCAATTTTTCTTTCTTCTTTCTTTTTTTCAATAGAGAAGGATTGCTCAGTTTTAATAGCGAGATGGTGCGATAAAAATGAATTAAAATTTTTAGCAGCCTGTGTCCAAAATATTACAAATTAAATGTATTTAAAATTAATCGAGTGTTTACGTAATTCTGTACGTATATACTGGAGCAATATTAAAATTGGTGTTTGTGTTGCACAAAATTCCAAGAAATTCAATAAGATGTACCTTTCAAAGGCAAGTGGTACGAAAGAGTTAATATCGTCTTTTCGCCTGCAGGTTTAATAAATTTTAATGCTGCGCATTCAAACTGGAAATTGAAAAGTAAAGGGCAAAATACGCGGATGGAATTTTAACAGGGAATCTCCCTCGTCATCTCGTCGTGTCGCGGAAAGAATACAGGACGATTGCAACATTTTCAGTATTTTTAACACACAACAAAGAGTGATCTGCATATTTTAAACATACCGCCATGGGAAAAGTTGCATATTTAATCGTTCGACGCGTTGCGATATTTTTGTTTCGCGTTGTCGCGTTTCCAAGCTGTGGCGCCGGTATACAATTTACTTCGACCATAGAATATGCAAACATGTTTTGCTTTCTGTAATTTATCAAGGTAAAAACTTGAAACTCTGGTAACGCGGAATGCATTTACTTGAGCGTAAACGCGTGTGATTACTTATGCGGTTAATAACTCTCATTTAAGGTTAAAACGAATTGCTTGTAATCAGCATTATTGCTCGGACTGATGAGATATTTCAATATTAACATCTTTAACGTTAAAACTCTACATTTATCCTTATTCAACGTTCTCCATCGGTTATTTATTGCGTTAAAATATTCAAACACATGTACAACCAGACCGCTACAACAGTTAAATCTATCTTCACGGTCCATGCATTCGTTACTGAAGGTAAATTAAATATCCAATTGATCAGCTCCACGTTTTTAAATTTATTAACTTTAGTACCGAAACAGCGATTTTCTTCACAAATTAAATTAACCTTAACCAAGTTGATCAATTCGACTTCCATGTGATTTACATTTATCGGATACAGTTGATGGCATAGCTGTAATAAGAGCGTGAGGTTATCTCGATCCCTTTTCTCGTACATCGACTCGATACATCCTTCATAAAAAAAAAAAAAAGTATTCCTTTCAAGTTTCATTCCAATAATTTAAAAACTAAAGAAAATAGACTTTCAACATTTAAACAATACTACCTTCAGCTCTGAACCAGAATTTCTGCACTCGCGTCCTCACGTATAACGCCTCGATTAAATATAACAAGTTCCAATTACAAATATCACAGATCCAAAATCCAGAAATCATTTTCGTCCAGGTACCGCCTCATCGATAAAACCCAACAGAATAATTCCACCTACAGATCCGACTCAGTCTAAGTTTCAATCACCCCACTGTCAACGAGCCAAAACTTGTTGCGTTCATATTTATTCCGAGTCTTCTGCGTGAAACAGAAACGCGATCCGCGAACGGTCATTCGAGGTAGTAACTTTAGAACCGAGAAAAAAAGGTAGAGAAAAGAAAAAGGAGCGAGAAACAGGAAAGGAGGAGAGAAAGAGAATCGCGGTCGGTGTCTTAGGGGGTTGAAGCCGAGGTCGAAGGGTGAAAAGAGCAAGTCGACATTGGTGGAAAGTCGTAGAATCGTGGACGCCGGTAGGTACGCAAGGGTGTGGGGTTCGAGGAAGAGTAGTTTGCTCCTGTTTCCAATATCACTACTGTCTTTGATGCATCGGCGTCCCGAAGTACCACTTGTTCTTTTCGGTCCCGTGAACGGAAAATCAAATGAATTCCAAGCGTGTCGGCTCGTGTCCTTTCCACTGACGCGGCTTATCTTTGTTCATTTTTCTTCCATCGCTTCTCGTCGTGTTTGTCCCACGACCCTGAAAATATCCCGACCTTTCAGTCTCTTCTCAACTTTCTCGCCTCTGTCGTTGATAACGGGACGTGTGTAGTGTGGTGTACACGTTTTTTTCATTTTTTTTTTTCTTTTTTTTATTATAAATGAATTTGTTTTCTGCGCAGCTAGTTCGGAAATGGTGGCTATAAGGGTGGGAATTAACGCTCGAACTATCGAAATGGTAAAAGTTACTTGTTTATAATCCTTCGTAGGAATTTTATGAATTCACAGGCGCATATGTTTGGAAATTTTCTGCGATTTTTTTATATGTAATAAATATGCATCAAGAATTGTTAGTCTTGTGTTACGTATTTTTTCAAATATTTATTATTTTCATTCTTTTCTGTTTTCTTTTTGTTCGGTACGAATAGGGATTCTTTAGTTATCGATAGCTCTGCTGTGAAACCTTTGTCAAACGGTTGATTTTGATAGAATTTTTATTGAAAAGAATATAAAAATTGGAGAAACTTCGTTGAAGTATAGATATAGCATAGATTTGTGAATTAATTAAAATTTTTAAGATTCAGAGTTTCTCTTCAAAATATGGGAGTCAGGAATATTTATTAAATTAGTTTAAAAAAATTAAATGACTTAAGAAACCTGGAAATAGTTACTTAAAATAAAACAAATTTCTCTTCCACCGACGCATTGTTTATAAAATAAAATAAGAAATAATAATGTCCTCCGAAAGTCAGAAATAGCAATTTCAATTTTGTACTCGGTTTGATCAAATTTTATCCGCGTTGAGAAAAACAAAATATTCCAGATCGAAAACATAAAAAATTGCTTCTCCGTCTGTCAGAAAGTTGAAAGCACTCCGTGATTTGCAATGTGCTTAACCGAACAGAATACTTCAATCTGAAGCAGCGTTCCTTTCTCGCTCGGAGGGGTCGAGACCGATACTTCTTGATCCCGAAATGGTTGTAGCTAAAACGGTTTATAAATTCCCCAATAGCTTCCTGGTAAAGACCCGCGAAATCTATGGTTTCAAATACACGAGGTTTCAAAGTTGTGGAAAATTCACGATGTCTCTTTCAGCCGTCGTAAAGTCAGATTTTTGAGGTGTAGTCATCGATAATAGCGAAACGCCGGAACTTTTCGTACAGCGAATGCCTATCTCGTCGAAATCGAATTCCATCAAGTCGAAGAAGTATATCGGCGACGAGAAGCGTTTCGAGAGCAGTCTCGAAAGTTTTAAGAAGTACATATACCCTTGGCTTTTTCTATTTCGAACGACTTTTCCGACGATTACTATGAAATATTGCCCTCGTCCCGTCGCGCTATTGATCTCGCGTCTTATATCGTTTAACCAGCTCGTTTTTCGGCTTTTTAAACAAAGATACATTAGAATTTAAATGCATTTAATTTTACATTTTATCCTTTAGATAATTTAATCGTTCTTCTAAAAAAAAGATGCGACATTTATAATAGATTCGAAAGGGTAGTTATAGTTTCTTAAAATACAATTTTAAACAGTTTAATATATATTTTTTTTTTCAATTGTCCGGTTTTTGTATTTTAGAAACTTTAACAGGGTTAATAAATCATTTTGTAATATTTTTAATCATTTTATAAATGCTCCGTTGGGAGTTTAATATAATTTATAATTTAGAAAACCAAGCTTTTCCACGGCGAAGCAAACGAAACGAAATAAAATATTTCTGAAGTTATTTTTCTCTTAATTCTTGACGTCGTAAATATTTGATCTTTTCGTTATCGGTAGCTTAGAAGAAGGTTGATGTGGGAATAAAAGTTAAGTGTTTGTTGGTAATTAATTGGCGGTACAAAGGAAAGCAACTTTAAATATCAACTAGGATGCGCGAAGCAAAGAGAATACTAATTTCCATTCATATCAAAGCACTCTTGGAGTTAAGAGATCTCGAGGTATTAAATACCATCTGCATAAAATTTACCTCTTGAATGCCAAATTACCATGGGCGAAACTTTTATTCATCCAAGTAGTTTGCAAGTGGTTCTTTTATAGCTCGTTATTATATGAAGACATTCAATAAACTGTTAAGTGTATAATAATATTCAGATTTGTCATAAAAGTAGAATAGTGAACAGAATAATTATATATTAATTATTACACTATAAAAATAACTCATAATTATACCAGTTTTTTTCTCATAACAATATAAAAAAGTAACATTCCAGTTTTGCCGATAAAAAATTATTAGTTGGAATTTTTACACTTCGACAATTTAGTTCAACGTTTAAACATATTGCTTTTCTCTTTTCTTTCATGATTTTGTTCGTTTAATTTTTTTTCTACGAATACAGAAGCATCTTTTCGCAAATTACGATAGTTAAGTAAAATGTTCGTACGCTATTCCTTTTTCTTTTTGTTAATTTCTAAATTATTTCGTACCAGAGCACAGGTTAAACGTGGAAGGACTAAGAAATAAAAGAAAAGAATCTAAGATGACGTTATAGTGCTATTACTTGTCTTTGATATCGTAGGAGTGGTGGTAGCAGAGGCGTGATAATGTTTTATGGAGTTCCGTGAAGTTATTTTTTCAATCTTTTTCCATGCTTTACCTGCGAGGTACTTTCGTAGAAGCTCTCCTTCGGTAACAAGATGGCATATAAAGCTGCACGAAATAAAAGGAGCTGAACCTTTGCTTTGACAAAAATTTGCACTGCCATTTTAGTTCCATTAAATAGAAAAGGCATTGCTATATAATGTACCCTTCGTCTTAAGGAAATGAAACAAAAAGAAACCTTGTTTCATTAATAATATTCCGAGAAGTATGGTTAAACATTATAAAGCTATACGTAAAATAAAACTGCTTTAAAATAAAACTTTTTCAATGGAATTAATTTATCAAATTTTTAGAATTTTATACATAATAATATGTTGGGATAATTTCGAGCAAATCTTTTCTCAGCGAAAATATCGAATTCGGTTTTCTTAACGAGATATTAACGAAAAATGCTGGCAAATCACGGAGCAAGTCTTGAACGATGTTGAGAAAAAATTATATCGAGTCACACGGCAAAGCGATGACAAATACGCCATGTACGACGAACTCTCAGTCGTGTACACGCGTTCGACGTGTATCCATTTCACGTATTAGAGACTCTCGAACACGCGGAAAGACGAAATCGTGAAATATTCGCAATAATTTGTATCTCGCGTACGTGTTGTTCTGTGTTTTAATGATTCGATCGCACACTGTCGTTCCGTCGCGTAACGCTCGGTGGTGTCAGGTAGATCGTTTCGTCGCGTAATTTTCGGTAGTGTCGTGTAAATCACTTCGTTCGTCAACGGTCAGGATCGATGCAGTGTTCCTGATGCAGTTTCCAGGCAGCAGATTCAGTTTTGGGCGAATGGGTGAGCTTAATTGAATTTATTGGTGACTTTTTTTTCTCTTTCTCTTTTTAATTTAACGTGAGTTGTGATTTAATCTCGGCTGTGCTCCTACGAGCTTCTTGAAGGCTGGTTATTTGTTATCGACAACAGTGTTGAGCGTTACTCTTATAAATTTTTGTCAGAATTAAATATTATACGTTATTCGATTTCGATCTCGTTTTAATTATTTTTTATTCATTCGTTATTCGAAAAGGAAACTTATCTATTCGTTACAGTTTTATTAGAAATAATAATTATTTTCCATTATTATTTTTCATCTTGAAAAAAGCTTTCTATTCGCTTTTTTGCAGTACAAACGACGAGAACAGTTTCTTTTATTCGATATAATTTTCTTGCAACACTGATAAACACTTGCGACGATATATATCGAGTATTTTATCAAACCACAAACGCGAAGCGTACATAATTTGCTTGAAATTACGCCAGGAATAATCCACACATCTTGCATATTAAAATTAAACACAACAAATCTCTCTTACGATTAGAAATCCAAAGAAACTCTCAATCGATACCTCGAAAAACTGATCGAGCATCAAATAATTTTCATTACATTAGGTTGTCCCGAAAGTTTCTTTCGTTTTCTTCATACGTGTTTATTTAACCACGCAGCCTAATTTGTTAAACGAGAGGTGGAGGGAGATAATAGAGCAAAACGAATCCTATATAAATTAATAATATATTGTAAAACATAAAATATTATGCATCTATCGCTTCTTAATAAAACGAAAGAAACTTTTAAGACAACCTAATGAATACACCGATAATTCGTACAAGCAGTATCCATTATTTACAAAAACCCAAGAGAAAGCAATATTATTTATTCCTACACGATGATATAAAAATTGAACACGATTTCACCAACCACTGACAATCGAAAGAAACTCTTAATAGAGGCGGGAAGAAAACGACGGAGCATCAGTCAAAGAATATTAACGTTTGCTCCAAGCTTGTCCCCCATCTTTTTCGGATCACGACATTTGTACGGTTTTTCGGGCAAGTGGGTCGACGAATCTATTGAAATCGAATCTCGAGACACGGGGGTTTCCCCGTGACGAAAGTCTAGCCTCGAAGGAAACTTTCGGCCTTTCCTGCCTTCGTAGTTTTATCCCCGCAAAATCTTCTCTTATTCGTGGCTCGCCTCGCCAGCAAAAACTTCTTCGCCGCGGTCGACGTCAGGTGCAGAACGACATCTTGGCTGCAACCTATGTGCAAAAAAGCGGAACGAAAAAAAAAAAGATAGAAGAAGAGAAAAAAGAAAGGAACGAAGGAAAGAGGTGTTTTACCTCTTCGCCCGATGATGACAAAGGCTACGACTAAAGTTTTCTTAACGGATAACCTCCGGTGCCTTTGTAGAGCAAGCAATCGCTATCAAAACTTTCTCGTCTAGCGCTGCTTAATAGATAAATCGATTTCCTTTCGTGACAACGGTGCAAAAATTGACCATGCTCAATCCGTTTTGTTCGGTTTTCCACTTTGGGACAGGGTGGTGGATTAATAGATTCGAAGGTGATACTGATTGTAAAATTGTTAAGTAGCGGGATTATTAGATTTGTCTGAAAGGTACA